>SJYA01000890.1:1806025-1843425 GCA_006410615.1 Neotragus moschatus | reverse complement strand
CCGCCCCGCCTCACTGCATCCCTCACCCTGTCTGAGAATCCCTGGTGATCAGCTCTGCAAGTAGGCAAGCTTGAGATGCAAAATGCATTTGCAAGATTTTCAAAACATTTTCTCCCTGGATTGTAAATCAAGTACTTAAAGAATTGTAAACCAGCTGGAGTGCAGAGTTAATGTATGTCTGGAAAAAAACACCGTCGTGATTTGCCTTTAAAACTCAGAAAAGAATTCCACTTGGTTTACTTTCATTAGAGGTATTGAGAGGCAGCCTGAGGTGTTTAGTGGGAGGGTGCTAAGAGGCCGCCATGGTTGGTTCCCTCTTTCCCTGGAAGGGAGGGGAAGGGCGGTGTCCAGACGGCTGAGTGCAGCTTGCATCTCTGTGGCCGAAGGGGCAATCCCCCAGTGTCAGAAAAGGGAGCCGCTGCTTTGTCAGTGTTTCCTTAGGACCCCATCCCCTCCCGCTGGTGTCACACTTCACGTATCGCTAGTTCTTCTGACTCTAAAGCCACAAGGCAACTGATGGGTGCAGGTTGGAAGGAATCCTTGCTGGCTGTTGCCATTTCATTGTGATTGGGCTCAGTTCATGCATGATTCACCCCAGCTGCCAAGGACACTCAAACCCCCAAAATCCTACAGGAAAGTGGAAGGAAAGTGTACAAAATGAGTGGTTCTGAGTCTGCCTCTGGAGCCAGGCACTGGGGTTTGAGACCCTGCTCTAACCTCCTGTATAAATTTGAGACTCAGTTTCTTCATCTGTGAAATGGGGAGTGGTTGTGAGGATCAACAAATTGTCTGTCGAGTTCTTAGAAAAGTGTTTGGCCCATAGAGAAATGTTATCCTTGAAGGAGCCCTCTTCTTGGGAAAGGCAGGATAGGGGCTCAGCCGTCTTTGTACCTCCAGCAGCCTGGGCACGGGACAGCACACAGTAGGTGCCCCAGTGCTGAATCCCTTTTCTTCACCTATAAATTGAGAGACCAAGACAAAATGCTCAGCAAGGTCCCTGCCAGCTCATAGGAAGAGAATCCTGGGATTTGCTGAATGGAACTGATGAACCAGACTTCATTTCCTCTTGCCTAGTTTTTGGCAGGAGGTCTCTTTGTTGCGGGAAAGGGAAGTATATTTGGCTCCCCAAACCCTTTTAAGATTGTTTGGTGCAGGCTTTGTCAAGTGTAGGGAGAGCCTGCATTTCCTTTCAGCTCAAGGCAGGCATTGCTTTTTAAGCTTGTTTATGAAGTGGGTTCTGGACAACCCATGTGAGTTAGAAAATACTTTCAAAGAAGCTATCAGTTTTCTCATCTATAAAATGTCATGACAGTAAAACCTACTTCCCAGGTTGTCAGGGACTGTGCCAAGAACAGTGCCTGACATGTAGCCAGTGGTCAATAATTATAGGCTGTTATTATTCGGGATTCAGAGGAAGGCAGGCTCATGTTCTGCTGTGTTGCTTGACGGGATTTTCACTCATTCCTTGGGTACTTTGAGTTTAGGGGACTTTGCCTTGGAGGCTGGAGGCCTGTGGCTACCTCTGCTCTCTGTTGTGCATTTGGGTGTCCCCGTGCTTTTAACAGTGATGGGGGCGCTCGGCATCCAGGGAGCTCCTTCATCCTGGGGACAGGTGGGTGGAGGCAAGACTTCAAGGAGGAGGCCCTCTCCCTACGGAAAGGCATGTTTTTGGCAGCCTCATTTAAAAGGCAGAGTAGACGCTCATGTTTACTACTCTCTCATCCTTAAAGATGAAATCACGCCATCAGACTCACCTCTGTGGAGCACTTTATATCCGCCAGGCCTTGGGGTAAGTGTGTTGCCTGCATCGTCTCACGGAATTCCTGGTCATTCTTAGACCCTCCCTCCTCCCACAAGAGAGATGCTATCACAGCCCCCGTTTTACTGCAGAGGGAACTGGAGCCCCCAGGGATGCACTGTCTGACGACCTGGGGATGATGGCCGGAATGAAGCTCATGTCTGTCTGAGCTCTCAGCTGTGACCCTAGATGGCTTCCAAGAAGTAGAAACAGTTGTCAGTTTTCCTTCTGCCTCTCTCAGGTCGCACGTTTAAATATATTTGTGCACATTTTGGCTGAGCTCTTGTTCTGTGCCAGGCACTGTGTAGGCACTGGAGAGGCCGGGGCAAGGGGACAGAGTACAGCCTCTGCCCCAGAGGAACTCAACCAGCTCTGGGTTCTAGAACATACAGCTACCCTTTGTCCTTTCTACATCTCCAGCCTCCCAGCCTTTGTGGTGTACACTTAACCCCTCCTGCCCGTTTATTGGAGACCCATTCCCTGTTGTGTGTGTTTTTTCCCCTTTCTTTCATCTCTTAGAATTTCATCTCTTTACTTTCATTATACAGCCTTGACTTTCTTGTTATCAATTAGAAGAGATGCCAGCAAACTTTGAGAAGCTCTCAGTGGTCCCTGATGTAACATTCCAGCTTGTCTAGCTCTGGGTAGATTAGAAAGTGAATCTTTCTTCAACTAGCAGAAGGTAGTTGGAGACTGAGACTTGGGTTGACCTGGTGAGCTCAGAGCCCAGCACGTGGATGTGTTTGAATGGAAAGGCAGGACCGTGGCGCACCTGCTCAGGAGAACCTCATTTTGCCTCTTCCTCACAGTTAATTGGGCTCTGTTTCCCAGGCAGAATCAAATGGAATGCTCTGGGAGGGAACCAGTGTGTGCGTGGGCGGGCTGGCAGCCGGCGGTGTCAGTCCTGGGGACGGCAGGGGTGAAGTGGGAATCTCCGTGATTCGTAGCCACCTTCTCGAATGTGTAGGAAGGTCCAGAGTGGAAGGACGACGCTTTCCCTAATGATCGTAGTAGCAGGAAACGCGCATTGAATGGTGCCTGTGTGCCAGGCACTGTTCTGACCACTGTAGGGGCCCTCTTGCCTTCGAACCTGCATTATTAGTACGCTCATTTTGCAGAGCGGGAAGGAAAGGCTTAGAGAAGTCACATGACTTTCGCAGAGTCATGGAGGTGGGCTCTAGGGCTGGGCTGTCTGCCTTCAGGCTCAAGGTGGTAATCGCAGGGCTCCGTGGTCTCTCACGGGTGTGGATCCTTGGAATCTTCTGCAGCTTCCTGCTTTGGTTCTTCACACATACTTGGGGGCCGGGGGTAGAGTCCCACTGAACCCAGCCAGACTCACTGTTGTCTCCAGGCTTGTGAACACAGCAACTGGAGGAACTTGTTTCTGTGAAGCCAGTTGTTCCATGTCTTACTCCTGATGCCTGGTTCCTTGTCTGGTGCACAGGAAGAAGGCGGTCCATGTTTGTTGAATGGCTGTGGAGTGTTAGGAGTCTGGGGATGTGGTCAGGAAGCTTGGGGGCTGGTTCCTCCATTGCCAACACGTGAGCCGCTTGACCGTGGGAGAATTATGTCCCTTTTTCTGTACTTCTTCAGCTACTTTCTCTGTGAGTACTGGTTTGGACTTCCACTCCAGCCCCGTCCAGATTCTGCAGTTGGTGAGTCTTCAGGTCTGGTCTCCAAATTGCTTCAAAGGGGGAGTCACTGAATCCTCCGTCGTTGGCCCTCCTTCCCTGGAAGGTGGGCTCTCCCAGGGCTTGGCTTTTCACCAGTTTTGTTCCCTGGTGTAGCCCAAGTGCCTCGCACAGTGCCTGGCAAATCAGTATTGTTGACCTGCCTGCGTGCACGCCTGAAAGAATGGTTGCAGGTGTCTCTCTTGCTGATGAAATCTCAGGATGTCAAAAATTCTGCCGCTAAAGCCCAAGCAAAAGTGCCATTTTCTAGGAAAAACACCCTCTTTATAAAGCCAAGATACAGCGGAGATGGGGACAGTTTATTATCCCTGCTAGCTGAGGGATTAGGGAGGCAGGCAGGATTCCTCGATTTTTCATCATCTGGTGATGCTTTTTGCAAACCACAAAGAAAACAAAACAAAAACAAAAACTCTCCCATCCCTCCCCTCCCCACCCCACCGCCTCCTTTATCTTCAAGCTGAAAGAGCCTTTGCTGCTTGAAACAGCTCATGAAGGAAGAAATTATAACAAATATTTTGCATTTCTCTGGTGGCGGCACAGTCTGAATTCCTTTCAGCCCCACAATGAGTTCTAATTTTATGAAATGTTTGGATTAGCCACCAATTTTCCGGTGGAATTTAGGAGGCTTGTATTCGTACTTATGCTTGAAGCGAAGAAATCTCGTAAAATCCATGCAAGGCCCAGTGGGACGTTGTAGCCAAGGACAAAATGACCATCAGCGGAATGATGGGACGAGAGAGATCTCTTTGGCAGCTGTGGGCAGGCTTGGTGGATGATGGTATGTTCTTGAACCACGGTCTCTGGGGCTTGGCCGGGCTGCATACCACTTCCAACTGATCATGGCCTATAAAAATTCCAGCCCAAGTACAATGCTTTGTACCTGACCTTGTCCTTTCAATTCCCAGGGCCAGAGAATGTTAGAGCATCTGGTAATTGGGTGAGAGGCATTTGATAACGCATGGTGCTTGACCTCCCCAACCCTGATCCCATAACGCTGAGTGCCTTGTATTATGATTTCCCGTTGACTAATCTCTTTCCTCCTCCAGACCTGCACTGTTTCTTGTGGACACATGTGCCTATTAAAATTAACATTCATTACAATGAAATAAAATTAAAACCTTAAGTTCCCTAAGCCACATGGTAAGTTGCTGGATAACCCTATGGGGCCAGTGGCAACCATCGGACAGTGTGGGGAAGATAATTTCCATCATCACAGAAAGTTCTAAAGGATGGTGTTGCTCTAGAGGCTGAGTTTAATGACCGCATGCTCCCTCAGCTTCCTTGTTTATTAGCTCCATTCATAGCTTTTGTCACCATCTGTAATTACCTCTAAGCAACCTCATTCATCATCTTTTCTGCATTTCCAGGGTCTAGTACAGTTACCTAGTATATAGTAAGCATGGTGAAGATTTTGAGTAAGTGAATGAAGTTGTCTGTCTAATTTAGCATCACTTTGCATGTGGCTGCCATATAGCAGACCTTCAAAACAATTGACTGAATACTTACAGAGCTGTAACCCTTGAATGGCTTCACCTGATGCCTCTCCAGCATACTATGTGCAAGGCTCAAAGGCTGTGATGGTGAGCAAATGCACACGACTCTCTAGTTAAGGAGCTTAGCCAGTCTAAGGGCGCTTAGATTTGCAGGGACATGGGAGTCTCTGGGTGTGCCTGTTAAAATGCACCATCCTTCACACTCACCCCAGAGAGCTTGCTCCAGTGGGGTAGGGGGACTTATGAAGACCTGGGAGTCTTCAGCAATTTAACCAAATACCACAAGGAAACGTGATGGGGTTGGTCCATGGTGTGTCCTTGGGAAACACAGCAGTGGGAAGCTCTCTGCATTCATCTGAGGATATATCACCCCACTTTCTTCACTCCACACCTTTTGTGATAACTGGAGCCCCCTAAAGTCCTAGACCTTTACATTGGAGCCATAGTTTGAGATCTCTTTGTCTGTTATTATCCCATGGAGGAATAATAATAATAGCAAACAATTATATAGCAGGAATTGAGTCAGGCAGTAGTCTAAGCTTATTGAATCACTGACTTAATTCATGGTCCCCCTAGGAGATGCCCAGCATTATCATCCCCATTTTGCAGTGGATAAACTGAGGCACAGAAAATTAAGTCACTGGCCCATGTTTATACTACTTGTAGGTGGAATTCCAACCCTGAAGTGCTGCGAAGCTGCTGCTCTCAGTCACTGGGCCTTGAGCTGCTGCTCCCCGAAAGTCAAACGTGCTTTCACACCCTTTTCTGCCAGTTACTCAGAATCAAAGTTCAGGTATATTTATGAAATGCCTGTCTAGGGACTTAACACGTGTGGGCTTAGGAACTCTGTGGATCTACAAATGCCACCCTTGGCTTCAAGGAGCATAATTCATTCAGACATTCCCTTGGGCTTAAGATGGCTCTGCCCTATGCGGTGCTGGAAGGTGAAAGAGGCTTGCAGCTCATAGAGGAGACAGAGGCAGGGGCAGGGACCTCCCAAGAAAGTGTTGCCCCTAGGTTAGGTTGTCCTCTGGACAGGAAGAGCAAAGCAAATCTCAACAACTAGGTGTTCCCTCATTTTGGTGCTTGTGACTCCATTCTTTACGTAGTTTTGCTGTAGAATATGCCTATTTCGGGGCTTCCCCAGTGGCTCAGCAGTAAAGAATCCACCTGCAATGCAGGAGCCCACAGGAGACACGGGTTTGATCCCTGAGTGGGGAAGATTCCCTAGAGGAGGGCATGGCAACCCACTCTAGTATTTTTTGCCTGGAGAATCCCTTGGACAGAGGAGCCTAGCAGGCTATAGTTCATAGGGTCGCAAAGAGTCAGACATGACTGGAGTGACTTAGCACACAAGCCTATATCACCCAGTAGGGGTTCTGAGTGTGAGTATTTTGTGTGTGAGATGGGGGGTGGATTCAACATAAGGAACGATGTGCCCTTTTCCCCCACCTAGCAAGGCAGGCAACCCCTTAGAGTTGAGAGATGCCAGAACTCCTGACCCTCTTAGGAGAACCTTGAAAGAAGGAGAATAAAGTGAGCTTGGTAGGATAATCACCCTCCGTAAGTGTTTCCATGCATCATTCCATTTCACAGCGACTCTGTTGTGAAGTGACCATTATCCTTACTTTGCACTTAGAGAAGCTGATCCTCAGAAAGGGTAACTCATCTGCTCAAGGAAGTAGGGTAGCACCTGAGTTAAAGACTCAGGCACATCTGACCCCACTGTGGGCTCTTCCCCCTACACTGTGGGTTCTCCATCCCGCTGAGCATTAGAATAGCCTAGGGCCCTTTTAGAAGCCCTTGAGGATGGGGCCCAGGCAGCACCATTTTTGAAGATACCTCAGTGCATAGCTGAGTCCATGGTGGAGCCTGTTGACGCCAGGGGCCCTAGGGTCTGCACTCCTGAAGGTGTCCCCTCCGTGCCTGGTCACCCTAGGACCCTGCCCGCAGCAAGGCAAGGCCCCTCCCCTGTGTGGCTCCCTCCCTCCAGGGAGGGCTGGCGTGGCCTAAGCCATCCCGCTGGACCTGAGCCGGGGGCCTTTTGCTCTGTTGCATCAGAGGCTGCCCGTAAACCGGCAGCTGGCTTGTTTTCTCTTTAGGCTTCAGTTGTAGCGACCTTTGTGCGTCTGTTTATTTCAGGGAAATAATTCCATCCTGCAAAATCGATTCCCTGAGTGCTACAGAAGTATATTTGGAGGGCCTTCTTTTACTGGGGTGACCCGAATTGTCCCCTTTCAAAAGAGGCTACAGCTGTTTCTTGTCTCCCGACCCCCGTCTCCCTTTGTCCTCTGACACCGTCCTCTTAACCTCGTATTTGGAAGGTTTTGCTGCAGGATTTTTACTTACACACATTTCTGCATGTGGCCTATTTGTTAATAATAATAATTTAAAAAGCAGTTTCGTAGCACGTACTGTATGTTGGACAGTATTAGGCATTTTTTATACATTGTCTCATTGCATTTTGCCTTTTCTTGGCAATANATAATTCCATCCTGCAAAATCGATTCCCTGAGTGCTACAGAAGTATATTTGGAGGGCCTTCTTTTACTGGGGTGACCCGAATTGTCCCCTTTCAAAAGAGGCTACAGCTGTTTCTTGTCTCCCGACCCCCGTCTCCCTTTGTCCTCTGACACCGTCCTCTTAACCTCGTATTTGGAAGGTTTTGCTGCAGGATTTTTACTTACACACATTTCTGCATGTGGCCTATTTGTTAATAATAATAATTTAAAAAGCAGTTTCGTAGCACGTACTGTATGTTGGACAGTATTAGGCATTTTTTATACATTGTCTCATTGCATTTTGCCTTTTCTTGGCAATAATGAGTGTAAACACTTCTGAAATCTGGGGATCTTTATCCTTGAGTGGAGGAAGTTACAGTTGTAGCCTGATTTGCTGGTGTTTTTTGGAGGATGAGGAGAGGGGGCTTCCCTGGTATCTCAGTTGGTAAAGAATCCACCTGCAGGGTAGGAGACCCTAGTTCGATTCCTAGGTTGGGAAGATCCGCTAGAGAAGGGTTAGGCTTCCCACTCCAGTATTCTTGGGCATCCCTGGTGGTTCAGATGGTAAAGAATCCTCCTGCAGTGCAGGAGACCTGGGTTCAGTCCCTAAGTTGGGAAGACCCCCTGGAGAAGGGAATGGCTGCTCGCTCCAGTATTTTTGCCTGGAGAATCCCATGGACAGAGGAGCCTGGCAGGCTGCTGTCCATGGAGTCACAAAGAGTTGGACATGACTGAGTGACTTTCATTCTTCACTTTACACCCTGGGAAGATGAGGTGTCCCGGGGACTATAGAAGCTGCCATATTGGGACAGTTGGCTTGGCTGGGATGGTGGTCGCTCATTGGCTGATTGAACAGAGGAGGGCAGGAAAAGCAGAAAGCAGCCCAGCAATCCTTAGGATTCAACCTGCCATGAGATCCAATCAAGAAAGTGGAGAATTCTCATTAGTCTGATACATTGGTCAAGTGGAAATACTAAAAAGTTATAATAGAGGGCTCCAAATATATTTTTTCAGGTAACTGAAACTCGTCCATGTACAAGCCAGTCTTTCAAAAAAAAAAAAATTTGTAGCCATTTCTTAAGGAAATCTTTCTCAAGATTTCTCAAGATGTGCACTTCCTTCCTTCTTAAAACAAAGCACCTCGAAGGTAGTTAGCCATTTTCTTGATGTCTTTGCGGGAACTTCTAGACTGTTTTCAGTGCCATATTTTGGCCTTCCCGTGCCTGCTATTCATAGTTTCTCAGTCTGCTTCTTCATCAGCTTCCATGGCTTTCTGTGACCCTTTTACATGATAACATTTTTCTTTCACCTCTAGCAAACATAATGCATGCTCGGTAACTGAAAACTCACAAGGCACAGAAAAGTTAGAGACGAAAGGTAAAGCTAGCTGTCCTGCCTTGATCCATCCATGAGACTGTCTGCAGCGGCTTCCTAGTTTCGTGTTCCCACTTCCCTACAGATTTGCCATGACAAGCTTGTTAGAACTGTGCTAGCAGGAAGACACTGGGTGACCATATTCCGGGGCTCAGGGGATAGATTCTAGGCCGTTTCTTGGGGTAGCTTTTTTAAGAGTTTATTTACCTTGCTCATACAATCTTCGGAGATGAATGGGCCACGAATCTAGAAACGAATCTAGAAATGAACCTAGAGTCTAGAGTCGTGACAGTGAATCTAGAAAAGTACTGTTTTCTCTTGTAATGGAATGAGCCATTTTGGGGGGAGTTGGGCCAGCCAGACTCAGTCAGTTTAGTATGTGGGTAAGCTAGTTCTCTTGATTCAGGGTCCACTGCATTTTCCAATTTGCTCACATTTTGCCTGTGTTCCAGATTGTGGGTTAAGGGATAAATGACTTTGGAATATTCGGAAAACTAAAACCAGGAGAAAACCTACCTTCACCTCATTCACCTAGGTTGCTCAAGTGACAGATTTTTTAACTTCTGAAGGATTAGGAAGCAGGATGCAGGGCTTTCCTGGTGGCTCAGTGATAGATAATCTGCTTGCCAATGCAGGAGACAGATTCGATTCCTGCCCTGGGAGGATCCCACATGCTGTGGAGCAGCTAAGCACGCACGCCACAGCTATTGAGCCTGTGCTGTAGGGCCTGGGACCCACAATTGCTTAAGCGTGCATGCCCTAGAACCCGTGCTCTGGCAAAAGGGAAGCCACCGCAATGAGAAACCCACATACTGCAACTAGCGAGTAGCCTGGGCTTGCTGCAGCTAAAGCCTGCACAGACACGAAGACCCAGCACAGCCAAAATTAATTAAATAAATAAAATTAGTTAAAAAAAGAGAAGCAGGATGCAGCCTCCTCTTCAGCATGCCAGACCTACTGTCCTTTTGAACATCAGTCTTAGATTAATACCGAGATGGACGCAGAAACACACTCGAAAGCAACTTGCATCGGTCTCCGTACATAGCTTACATTTTATGACCTGCCTAGAGATGCAGGGCGCATAAATCTCGGGGAGGACGGGCTTATTTACTTGCTCGTGTTTTCTGCAGATGGGGCGCTTGCATCAGAGCCCGGCTGGCCTCAGATGTCGGCTCCAGGATATTTTAGCTGAACTGTATGAGTCCATTAAACAAATGTAAGAGTTTTGGGGCAGGGAGGGCTGTGTCTCAAACCAAATGTTTTACATGGAGAACATCTGGGGAATATTGGTATTTGTGTGTACAGTACATCAGAAAGCAGCTTAGCGGGCTTCAGCTGGGATGTTTCTGGCCTGTGGTTGCTGGATTTGACAGTTTTGTTGTAAGGGAATGGTTCTTATGAAGTGTTGCCATAAAGGCAAGGCTTGGTCCAGGAAAGGGTGTCCTCATTTAGCCGTGCACTCAAATTGCTCTGATTAGCTCTCTGGCCAGATCACCCATGGGGAATAGTTCTATATCTGAGCTAGTTTTCCCCCAAAGTTTAAATGACAGAAAAAGGAAGCATAGCAGTGCCAGGACTTGGGGTGTTTCTTCTTTTTCCTGTGGTTCCATTTGGTGACACTTGGAAACAGGTTATGTCCCAAGTAGTATTGGGTGCACAATTCAGGTACCTCGGTTGAACTTGGGGTGTAGCATTGATGACCTGCAGGGACTCGGGGCACTCCTTTCCCCAGTATTGTTTCCTTCTTCTGCAAAATGAGTAGCTGCCTTATGAGTTGTAGAGAGTGCAAAATGAAGTGGATGACATTGTATACATGGCAGTTGTTGTTTAGTCACTAAGTCACGTCCGACTTTTTGTGACCCCATGGATTGTGTAGCCCACCAGCCTCCTCTGTCCATTGGGTTATCCTGCCAAGAATGCTGGGGGGAGGGGAGCACAATTCAGTTTATAACAACTGGTAAATGTTTTATAGGGGCTTCCCAGGTGGCGCAGTGGTAAGGAATCCCCTGCCAATGCAGGAGACTCGAGTTGATCCCTAGATTGGGAAGATCCCCTAGAGTAGGAAACGGCAACCCACTCCAGTATTCTTGCTTGGAAAATTCCATGGATAGAGAAGCCTGGTGGGCTACAGTCCATGGGGTGGCAATGAGTTGGACACGACTGAGCGCGCACACACACACACACACACACACACACACACACATATTTTATAGGGGTGAACATCATTTGGCAGAGAATATAGTTGGACTTCCTGTGCCTCTTTTGCAAGATAGATCAAAATGACCTGACTGGCCCCCCTGTCAGCCAGAAAAAAAGGGCAAAACTCCATAATAATTTACTCTGGCTTTATTGGGGTGTGAGAGGAAATTGTTGTAAAAATTAACCTTCCTGGGTCCTCATGATGGTATTTTGACTAGTCCCAGTCAAGTGGAGTAGCCAGAGGTCCATCTTATAGTGGAGGTGATGGAGAGTAAGGGTCACGACAAGAGTGTGTGTAAGGGGATAGGGGAGGGTCTCTTTGTTGGGGATGGGAACATTCATACTCTGAGCATAGTGGGACTCATTTCCGTGTTTAGGAGCAAGAGTGAGACTCAGGGGTGGAGATGGGGAGTGAGGCAGGGAAGGACTTCTCACGAGGCCCTGCCTCTGCACACAGACATCAGTTTCTGCCTGTTACCTCACAAAAGAACCCTTTGCCAGGGACTCAGAGTCCTAGAAAGAGCATTTCCTTGGCTAAACCCTGGGTCACGTGTCTACTCATTGGCACAGGGAACGTGAAGGATTTCGTCTGGTAGTCTCTATAAAACTGTATCCAGTGGGGTAGGGTGCAAAGTCAGGGTGCTCCTACTGGTAGAAGGATGAACAGGTGCTGGGCAGGACAGAGCCCACCTGTTCTTTGCTGTCTGCAAGGAATTACAAGCAACTGGAAGGGTAGGTCCATGGTCTGCTAGACCTTGATCAGTGCCTTATCCAGAGCAGATTTCCCAGAATTGCTTGCTGGAGAATTGACTCATTGTTGCATCATTTTAGGGATGTACTTCCCAGACCATCCTCTCTGATTCTGCCCTTTGTTCAGCTGTGTTGACTGATCCCACAGAGTGCAGCAAGGAACAGCAGCGGTTGTGTTTTTGAAGATGAAATGATTTAAATGAAAAAAAAAAAAAAAAGACTTAGAGTGGGGACAAAGCAGTGCAGTGTGGCTTTGGTGGGACCTGCATCTCCAGAGACTCTGATTCAGCTGTTTGTTTTCTCTAAACATGCACTGAATGCCAGGCCCTGTGCTCCTTGTTTTGTCAGTGTTGGTACCGAGTTTTGGAATGTGGTCTTTGGGTTTAGTGAGACCCAGCTCTCCTATTCATTAGTTGTGTGCCCTAGGGCAAGTTATTCACCTCCCCCAGACTCAGTTTAAATTCATCAAGCAAGCAGAAATAATGTTTTAGCAAGACTTTAATGAGTGAGCAAGCGGTGGAGAGGTTTAAGAGACTGGTGCCCAGTGCCTGGCACACAATAAGGGCTTGATAACTGGTGATTATTATGATTACCATTAGCTGTTGTTGTGAATTCTCTTCTAGCCCTTTTGAAGTGGGCACTATTACCACTCCATTTTAAAGACGAGGAATTTCAGGCTCAATAATTTGGGGATAAGTAGGGATTTAACACTTGAGAGTTAGTTCAGAGAGGAGTCAGTGATGGGAAGCTGGGGGCTCGGTTGGGTGGGATAAGATGCCGTTATTGTTTTAGGGTTTTATGAAGGTCTTTCTGATACGCGGGGGGTCATTTCAGACACAGCTTTTTGGCATATACAAAACACCAGTCACCTTCTAGGCACTGGAGACATTGCAGTGAATAAAAGAGACATGGTCTCTGTGTGAGTGAAAGCTACAGGTAACGGTGACTCAGGTTATGAAAGGGGACCTGTACACGTGTCGTGGGGGCTCATCGCAGGGGGTGGATGTGGAGGAGGTGGTCTGCTGGAGAAGTTAGCTGCAGACAGTAGGGCATGGAGGGATCTGGGCAGAGGAAATGACAAGCATAAATAAATGTCCGGGGCCATGGACACTCCCAGGCTGCTCCCTGAGTCCCTGTGGAGACCAATAGACCCTGCCCCAGCGTCCCCAAGGGTGGGAGCTGAGTGATGGAGCTTGCTCCTTGAGAGTCGGGCTGTCAGGGCTGGGTGGGGTCTGTGTGTTTGTGCTGGAGGTCCCGCTGTGACAGCATCCCTGGAAGGATGGTAGGTGGTAATTAGGGAGCTGACAAGCATCCAGATGGACTGTGGGGATGTTTGTTGGGGGGCTGTGGAGTAGGGACCCGCCTGTGAACTCTCTGGCTAATGGGCACTGAGAGCCACTGAGACCTTCCTCTAAAAGAAGCTGCTGCTTCTGAGGAGATGATGAATGAGGCCTCTGGGGGGCCGACTGCAGCCCATCCTCTGTTCCCTCCTCTCTGCTCTGTCTGTGCACCCTAATTGCTATACATCCCTTTTCAGACTGAGGGGGATTGAGTCAGGATAAAAATAACTTCTGAAGACGCCCTTCTTCCACTTGTCTGTGAAATCACCCGTGGAAAAAATGTAAAACTTAAAGCCTTGCCCTTCATTTGTGTGTGCGTGCTATGTATATTCTACCTGTCTTAAGACATTAAGAATTTATTTTCTTTCTTCTGTTCACCTAGATCAGCCAAACTCATTTAGCTAATTTCCTCTCCCTTTGGAAAACTAATATTGTTTCTTAGGTCTTTTGTGTCCCTTTTTCATTGGTTCCCGAGGTCATTGATCTAGTGAGAGTCTGAAGTTAATATTTAAAAGAAGTGTTTTCAATGAATTAAGAAAAAAATGGGATAAGAACATCCCAGATATGTCTACTTATATGTGATATCAAATCAGGCTTCAGGAATTGGAGCAAGGTTTGGACTGGGTTGGATTGCAAACAGCGTCCCTAGCATGTCTGTGTGAGGACAGCTCCCTGGCATCAAATGGGATGAAATCATGCGTCGTGCTGTGAAACGGATCCTAATTTGCCAGCACACTTACGAGTGGCTGTCACTGCCCCCTCATCTCAATTTATTAATAATAGGAACTTCGTTGTGCTGGGGCCTGCTTTACATGTAAATGTTAATTTAAACCCCTTAAAAATTTTTATTTTTAATTGGAGGATAATTGATTTACAACTTTGTGTTGATTTCTGCCATACAACATGAATCAACCATATTTATACATAGGTCCCTTCCTTCTTATACCTCCTTCCCACCCCCACCCCACCCCGNCCCCTTAAAAATTTTTATTTTTAATTGGAGGATAATTGATTTACAACTTTGTGTTGATTTCTGCCATACAACATGAATCAACCATATTTATACATAGGTCCCTTCCTTCTTATACCTCCTTCCCACCACCACCCCACCCCGCCCCTCTAGGCTGTCTCAGAGCACTGTATTGAGCTCCCTAGGTTATCCAGCAACTTCGCACTAGCTATCTGTCTTACATATGGTAATATATATGTTTCAGTGCTACTCTCTCAATTAGTCCCACACTCTCGTTTCCCCGCTGTGCCCACAAGTCTGTTCTCTATGCGTCTGTATTCCTGCCCTGCAAATAGGTTCATCAGTATAATTTTTTCTAGAGGCCATATGATATTTGGGGGGTGGCACTTTCATTTCTGAAGCTAGCTGTGGTTTGGAATTTGTTAGGAATCCTCACCCTAGGTGTGTTATATCCCAGACTAGAGAGGAACTGAGGACCCTTGTTGCCGCTCCAGTGCTGCTGTTAACTTCGTAAACTTGGGTCCGTACTTTAACTTCCCTGGGATCAGTTTCCTCAGCTGTAAAACAAGAGGGTTGGCATAGAACATTCTGGGGTCCTTGCAGCTCAGACATCTGCGGGCAGTGATGATACTGGCTGTGCCAGTATCTGCAGGATCTGATCTGACCTGATCCCTAACAGCCACCTTGTGGGGCTGGCGCTCTGTCACCTCCCTTACAGATGAGGTAACTGAGGCTGTGACATGGTGGCCTGAGGACCTCCCTGTGAAGGGGGGGCTCCTGGGCCATGTTCCTGTGGCTGATGACAGGGCCGAGGGGCTGAGGCTCGCTTTCTCAGCAGGGCTGCTGGCTGGGGCTCTGCTGGGCTTGGAGCTGGATGAATCAGAGTTGCACAACCCTCAGCTTAGTCAAGCCGTGGTGTAAACAGTGTCAGGGTGATCAGATGCTACTGCTTGAGGCTGTCCTACTTAGAAGTAACCTCAGCCCTCTGGTCTGGTCTGTCCTCTCCCCCAAACGATTGAAACCTGGAGCAAGAGCTGCTGCCCTTTAGACTTCCAAGTTGCTGTTGTATTTTCTTTCCGAGTTGCGTCTCACTTTCAGTGTGAGTCCCCAGACAAACCCTGTGGTCCCAGCCTCACATTTTCAGTCTTTTTGTGACTCTGCTGTTGCCTTTGTGGCATCTCTTCTGCTACCAGAAGCCCTTTCCTGCAAGGAGCTCTGGGGTTGTTTCTTAGAGATTTCCAGCAGATCCCAGGAGGAGGGGTTTCCTCACAGCCCCAGCCAGACCGTCTGTCACAGAGCAGGGAGGACTGGGAGCGGGGCTCCAGAGCTCATTTGCTCTTTCTTCCTCGGGACACATTCACTTTGACCTGGTGTGGGAGCTCCAGGTGGCCTGCAAAGCTGTAAGTAACCCATGAGCAGCCTGCGTCTGTGGTCTCCGGGCATCCACAGGCCTGCCTTGGGTTGTTAGGACGGGCCCCAGATGTCCAGATGACCCAGATGTCCTCTGGGAACAAACCTTCCTTTTCCCAGGGGCAAATTCATTCAGGTCACTGAGTCTCCTCAAGGAAGTAACTTGCTTTAAATTCCTTTCTTTATAGATAGGCAGTTCATGAATTTCCCTGAATTATCTAAAGCTTTTTAAAATTATCTAGCTTTTTGGCTGCAAGGTATTTTCTTTTTTGTTTGACTCAAGCTCTATCTAATTCATTTTTATGTATTTATTTTTTATTTTTGGATGTACCATTTTTATTTTAGTTCTCTGTGTGTATGTGGTTGTTTGTGTCTGACTCTTTGTGACCCTGTAGACCATAGTCCGCCAGGCTCCTCTGTCCATGGGATTATCCAGGCAAGAATAATGGAGCAGATTGCCATTTCCTACTCCAGGGTATCTTCCTGACCCAGGGATCAAACCTATGTCTCTTGTATCACCTGATTGCAGCTAGATTCTTTACCACTGCACCACCTGGGAAGCCCTATAGTTCCCTGACCAGGGATCAAACCCGTGCTCCCTGCTTTGGGAAGGTGAAGTCTTAACCACTGGACTACCAGGGAAGTCCCCTGCATAATTTAAGTTACGGAATGAGTGCCCTTCTAGTCACATTGATTGTGGTTTAAGGTGGTGGGTCTCAGACATCACTGTTGTAGGATCACCTGGGTGCCTACAGCTTGCTGTCATGCTCGAATTCAGTAGGTCTGGGGCGGGCCCTGGAGTATGCATTTGAACAATCAGCGTCCCCCTTCCTCCCCACCAGGGAATCTGATGCAGGTGGTATGCCGACCAGCCTTTGGCAAAGTGCAGTCCCCTGGAATCTAACTGTGCACTGGGGGCAGGCTCATGGCTTGCTTTGGCATTGCTGCTGGCACTAACCTTCTATCGGTGGCTCTTTTGGTTTCTACCTGATCGGCCCTGGCCACTATCTCCTGTTTACAAACCTCAGTGCCATATAGGGAGTGTAAATCTGCCCTTAGTTTCTTAGTCATTAATTCCACTCCTCTTGCAGCATCGCCACGTGTAATGATGACATGCTCCACTCAACCCTTGAAGGGGCGGGCACGGAACCAAGGATGGTTATACAAGTAGATGGAAATGTCCCCGGGCCCTCTGAGGTCCTTCTAGGCAGGCCTTGGCCTGGCCAAATCAAAGTCTGGTTTGCCATTTTAGTTCTGGAGATAGAACACATTTTTCATGGCAGGTGCTAAGGTGCTAAGTCACTTCAGTCGTGTCCGACTCTGTGCGACCCCATAGACGGCAGCCCACCAGGCTCCCCCGTCCCTGGGATTCTCCAGACAAGAACACTGGAGTGGGTCGCCATTTCCTTCTCCAATGCATGAAACTGAAAAGAGAAAGTGAAGTTGCTCAGTCGTATCCGACTCTAAGCGACCCCATGGACTGCAGCCTACTAGGCTCTGCCATCCATGGCAGGAGAAAAAAAAAAATCAGTGTCATCTGAGGAAACAGCATCTTTTATGGGGAATTTTGATAAATTGAAGATTGAGAGCTGATTTACTTAGGATTATATTTTCATAACCTCTTGCACAATTAAAGGGCTGGTAGCAGCAAATGGTAGAATGCTTTTCTTTGAAGAAAAAGCTCTTTCTTACACATGTCATGCTCCCTGGCATCAGGATGCCTCTCCTCGGAGCCTGTTGATACAACTCTTGGCTTCCAACCCGCTTCTGTCTGAAAAAACATCCATGTATCGACATGAATCAACAGGCCAGAGAGGAAGAGGCCCACAGGCGCTGCGGCGGAGCTGGCTTGCGTCCCTGCGGGGCTGGTTGCATCACGGCAACTTGCAGGAGTGAGTGTTGTCTTGAGTTGGCCGGACTCCTCACAAAATGCTGGGGGTCATTTAATGAATCAGGGGCTTTGGCTAGAAGGTGGCCTCCTGGCTGGCATCACCATGGTCACGGTTGGGCATAGCCTTTCTGAACGGGAGTTGTTTGGTGATCCTGGGGAACTTTGGACCCATGGGTCCCACGAGGAGCTGTGCCTGGCCTTGAACTCTGACCATCAGCCAGACTAGGGCAGGAACCCCCACCTCTGCTGGCCTCCAACTTGACTTGGCTAACTATTCCTGCTGCTAGTGACCTCTGGGCCCCTTGGTAAGAAAAGATCTCCCAAGCTACCTCTGATGCAGTGCCCTGCAGCTCCTGTGGAATGTGGCTGGGTGTGAGATCATACCTAGAATGGCAGGGAAGTGGCTAGATCCCATTGCTAGAGCAGAACGCAAACTTGTTCTCACTAAGTGAGACTAATGCCATATTGATGGCCCCATTTCTTCCCTGCTGCTTCGTCCCCTATTCCTGCCTCCCCGGGACCTCACATGGGACCCCGTACAAAAACTTCATCCACTTGGAGGATGCTCATCCCACTGGGCTCTGGAGATTCTTTGGGATCTTCGGAGAAATTCTCTCACCTGCCATGTTTGCTGTCTACCCCAACTTTATCCATAACCTCAAGAATCAGCAGCTTCTGGGCTCAGCTAGCCTGGGTTCAAATCTTCACTCTGTCTTTTACAGGCTGTGGAATCTTAGGCAGTATTTATGTTCTCGGTGACTTGGTAGCTTTGTACAGTGGGGATTAGGATTGTAGTTAGGATCAAATGAGATACGGTCCATTGGCATCTGGTTAACACATTATAAGTATTAGCTGTTGTTATTAGGAATATTGCAACTGTTTTAAGAATGTTGGTAATGTTAAGGCTCAAGACAAAGCGTTAAGATCTTCCTCCTCAAAATGTGGTCCCTGGGCTGACATCACTGGCTCATTACCTAGGAGCTTGCTAGAAATCCAGAATCCCAGGCTCCATCTTAGACCTTTGGATTCAAAATCTTCACTTTTGATGCGAAACCCAGGACCCCTTTGACAGATACTATTCTAGGACCCTCTCTTCAGACTGACCTGTGTCAATCAGTGAGCATCACGGGAGGAGGCTGTGGAGGGAGCAGGGTAGTGATCATCTTGGTTAGAGGCTCAAATATGCAACCTGCCTGGGATATCCCCTGCTCTTCAAAGCAGGCCAGGAAGATGGCTGGCTGCCCTGCTCTTTGTAGGCAGGCAGGCTGGATATAAATTTTCACCTATTCTTGCCTCAGTACAAATATGGGGAAGGGGAGGATGTGTGTGGGAGGAATTGGCAGGGGGGAAGTCTACATGATGATATACTGTGGGCTTGTCACGCCTTTAATGTGGTCCAGGACCCTGTGTCACTGTGTTGTCCTATCAGGAGCTTGTCAGACCTTGTCACTGCCATTCAGTGAATACCTGAGTATCAGTCACTTTACTTACATTATTCCCCCTCCTTATAACAGCCCCAAGAGTTAGGACTTGCTGACTCCATTTTACAGATGGGGAAACTGAGACCTGTGAGGTTTGGGTTCACCTGAGGTCACCCAGTCAGCAGAAGCCTGAACTTTCGTCATACTGCTTTGCTCTGCAGAGCCCTGCCTACATCCCCGAGCGCTTAACATTCACAATAATCACTGTGGAAAAGTGGAGTGGTTTTGGGTGATTATTCAAAAAAGAAAAACGAACACTGCAGAGGAGAAGGCTGTTACATTAAACAAGGGATCAGAGTTGGCTGGGCTGTTTGCCTGTTAAACAGGCAGGCACCATGGGGCAGAATTTGCAGGTCCACAGCCAGAAGGTTTAATCATTAAACGATAAGGTGGCCTTATTTAAAAGCACACCATTTTATAAGGCACACGATGCTGTCTAGACTTGGGAACACTTAGGAAAGGGGCCGGGCTGTGTGTTGGGCTTAAACACCTGGGTTCCCAGCTTCAGTGAAATCTCTCCAACTCCTGCAGGGACACACTGAACCTTTTTTTTGGAGGGTTTATGATTTCAGACGTTTGGTAGTCTTTTCCTGCTGGGCCCTTTCCTTCTGTTTCTTTGTAGATATGGGTGTGTGTGTTAGTTGCTCAGTTGTGTCCGACTGTTTGCGACCCCATGGACTGTAGTCCGTCAGGCTCCCCTCTCTGTCCATGGGATTCTCCAGGCAAGAATACTGGAGTGAGATGCCATTTCCTACTCTCAGAGATCTTCCTGACCTGGGGATCAAACCCGCATCTCCTGCATTGCTGGCAGATTCTTTACTGTTTGAGCCACCTGGGAGATATGGGTGAGGGTTGAGGAAAACTGGAGAGGAGGTTTACTCCATAACACCGTGTATCTGTGGTCTCTTTGGTAGCCTTTGGCCATGAGGGTAATCATGTAATTAATTACTTGTGTGATTTTTGCTTATTACCCTTGTCCTCTTATCCCCCACTCCCCAAGGGCTGGGGCAGAATCACTTTGCATCACGACATCTCAGCCCTGTGCTTTGTCCCAGGTGGGCACTCAAAAGGATTAAGTCCACGAACGGTCAAAATCCAGAAAGGCTCAAGTGGATGTCATGAGTCAGACTTCTGTCTCTAAGTGGGAACATTTGATTCCCGTGTTCACCTGGCAACCACTGGAAGAAGAAAGGGGAAAATGGCCCTGAGGCTGTGTTTTGGATTCCAGTTTGTTCCTCCTCCTGTCTGCTCTCAGACTCAGGAGCCATGATGCTCCCGTGAACCCGGCTGCTCTGAGTTTCTGGTCGTTTCTGCTGAGGGTACAATTTAAAGACCCACGAGAGAAGTTCTCGTTCACTTAATGCACTGAGAACAAAGGGGGAGTCCCCATTCCCTAGACCTTCTCCTGCTGCCCCATGAGGAAGCAGGAAGAATTAAGTTTGTTCCCAGCGTGAAGGATAAGGAAGGAAGGCTCTATTTATGGGGCGTTCTCTCCGCCTTAAACATTTGTTGAGCACTTCTCCTGGGCCAGGTAGGTTCTGAGCCATTTATTTAATCTTCATAAGGACCTGTGAGGCAGGTGCTATATTTTCCTGCCTGACAGATGAAGAAACAAGCGCACAGAGAGGTTTTGCCGCCTGCTCCAGGGCACACAGCTGGCACGTGGTTTCAGCCTGGACTCAAAGCCGTGTTCACAGCCCATCCTGCCATTCTGCTTCACGTGTGCTGCCCTCAGTTTATACCCCTCCACTCCACGAAGGAGGCACTACGTTACGTTACAGGAGCGGCGTTTATGAGCTCGCTCTCCTCTTGCATCAACTCTTCAAAAACGTGACAACTGTTCTGAGCTCTCTGGGTTTCCTCTGGAAACATCTTGGTAGCTGGATTTGACTTCCAGCTGAATATGCAGCAGGCTAACTTCAGATTGTGCGGGAAGGGAGTGAGAGGGTAGGGGAGGAGTGGCCTAAGCTGCTGGAGGGTCAGGGAAGGTCTCCCTAAGGGACTGTGGAGCTGAAGCCTGAACGTTAAGGATGTAAAGAACCACGGTCTGATGTCTGTACCATATATTAAGAGCCTCTTGAATGCCTGCTATTATTCTTATCCTTATTGCTCTCATGGTTGGCCAGTAATTGGATCTGTGACCTTGGGTGAGTCATCACACCGCTCTTGGGAGTTGAACTGAACGTCTTCCCTCTGTCCTTGACAGTTGCACGGTTCTAAGTGATTTCTAGCATTTGTCTTCCACTATGCCTTTGACGTAGGGGCAGAATGAGCCCTCTTTTACACTTTCAATAGAAGATACATTGTTGGATAAGAGAAGCTTTTGAGGAGGGTCAGCCATCACAGTTGTAAACATATATGGAGCCCTTTTAGTTTTCTCAGTGCTGGAGTGGGGTTTGCTTAGAATGCGGGCACTTTCCTTTCCACACTGGGCTGGAAGCATCCGCCTGGCAGATATGCCGTGGGACTGTTGGCCTCTCACTGGACTGTTGGGGAGATTGACAGGTGGGATTATTTTCTTACCCCCGAGAATGTCACTACCCTTGCCTGACCCTGAATGGTGAAAGAATTTATTTCTATTGTCATTTGACAATAGGACCTCCTCAAGGCCAAGTTCAGCCTGCTCCATAATCACAGGGGTGGTTTCTCCCCTCAGCCCATCTTTAGTTCATAGAGGAATGTAGGAGTTGGTCCAAGAGCCACCCACATCCTCCCTGGCCTGCGTGTGTTCACTGTCGGCTTCCTTCAGAGCAGGCTCCCAGGATTGCAGGCCCCGCTCAGATAAAATAAAGCCTTCCAGTCATGTCTTTACATTTGACGTAAGCAAAGGCAGGCTTTTCTTTCTGTGTCCTGAATGGGGCTGAGGTGAGGGCCCGGGTGAGCTCGGGGGGCTGACACTCTCGTGAAAGGGGGCCTTGAAGCTGGAAGCTCATTCATCTCTGTGCAGCCTCTTTGTCTCCAGCCGAGTGGTCCACCCACAGTGTAGCGCAGATGCTGCCTGCCCCTGGGTTGACAGCAGGGCATCATGTATTTCTGCTCTGCTTTCCCCATTCCTCGATTGCCCACGTAAGTAGGGTGCAAAGAAATCCTAAGCCATCCACCTAACGTTCCTGTCTTGGTGGTGATGTTCAACTGGAATGGTCCCTCCTTTTGTGCTTCAGTGCAACTCTCACTTCCCTGGTCTGGCTTCTCACCATCCAGCAGCATCAGCCCCTCCCCGTTGTTCACTCTCCTTCTCTCCTTCTCCCTTTCCTTCCCTCTCCCTGCCTGCCCATGCTCAGTGTTTTCGCAGGCCTGCCATGCGCCCGGCCTGTTGCTAAGCTCTGGAGCTAAAGCAGTGAATAAGATCCCCACTGGTGTAGTAATGACACCAATATGGATTTAACGACAACTGGGGAAAGTTCTGCAAAAGAGAAATCCGGGGACCTGCTAGTTGATTTAACCAACACATAGCAAAATCAAGAATAATGAGAGTTTCCTAATTCTCTTGGACTGGGTGTATTTTATGGAAACATCTCCAAGTCTAGGGTTGCATGTGTATCTGCTGCAAGTCGGAAGTTGCAAGTGTTCACAGAGATGAGTGCATTCCTGCAGAGACCACCCCTGCTTGACTCTGAGAGAGTCGAAGTATGACCCTGGGTGGCTGCTAACAAAGACTTTTTCTCCAGAGTGCTTTCTGCCTTTGCACAAAGCTTTGTGGTTTTACTTCCTTTCCTCCAAGAAAGAGTGCTAAGTTGAGGGTTGAGGTCACAAGAGGACCAGTTTGGAGGGAACCAAGCAGGCTTTCAGAGCTGGCAGCAAAACCCTTGGCGAGCTTTCCTTACCTAATCCGCCTTCCCCACTCCAAACAAAGTAGTTTTTGCCCCCTTTAGAGCCAGGGCAGATGAAATTATCAACCAACTTGTTTATGAGTAGAGAATCCATTGGCAANAGAGGACCAGTTTGGAGGGAACCAAGCAGGCTTTCAGAGCTGGCAGCAAAACCCTTGGCGAGCTTTCCTTACCTAATCCGCCTTCCCCACTCCAAACAAAGTAGTTTTTGCCCCCTTTAGAGCCAGGGCAGATGAAATTATCAACCAACTTGTTTATGAGTAGAGAATCCATTGGCAAACATAGTTTTTCCCTATGAGATTCCCATTGTCATTTAATTAAAAAAATTAATTTTTTTTTTTTTTTTTTTAATTTCTGTGTTTCTTTCAAGTAAGTGCTCTGGGTCGTGGCCCTGGGAATTCTCTACAGTTTGGATTTGCAGATGAAGTTGGCATGGAGCTTTGGGGTCAACCGGGGCCAGGCAGGGAGTCTAGCTTTGTTTTCTTGGATTTACTCTGATTTTTTTCTTTAGCAGAGCCTTTTGGTCATATCACATGCTATCAAAGGTGCCTTAGTAAGAGGAAGGATGTAGAGAGGATTTGGCTTCTGAGCAATTGCATTAGCACAGCATAGGCTAAAGTCTTAAAATCCAAGCTTTCATCAGAACTGGCCTCCAGACAGGCCATGCAATAAAGCCTTTTCTGTCCATCACTGTGGCAGCTGCATGGTGGGGCCGATTGATGCTAATTTCATCTCTTGGTGTTAGTCAGCCACCCCCTGTACACCAAGCTCTCCTTTTTTCTTTTTTTTCAAAAAGGATCAGGATTCCTAGAGTAAATGAATCTGGCCCTGTTGAAGAAGCTTTTTGCTTTGTGGGGGGAAAACACCATCCCGAACTGAGGCTGTTAAAACCTGATGTTTTCTGTTGTCTGGAGAAGGGTGTTTTTGCTATAAATGAAAGACATGATAGGGGGTATTTCGAAGTTTTGTTTTGGTTATTGTCAGTTCTGCCAACAAGTAACATCTGTATTTATTTTCTAAACTCTCCCAATGGCTGATTTGCATCTGTTTAGGTCTCTGAGTAACATTTCATTTCCTGACTTTATAGGTGGCTATAAAATCCATTCGTAAGGACAAAATTAAGGATGAACAAGACATGGTTCACATCAGACGAGAGATTGAGATCATGTCATCCCTCAACCATCCTCATATCATCAGTATTTATGAAGGTCAGTGATTTTTTTTTTCACCCCCGTATCAGTGACCATTTCTCATACCATGGGGCCTGCCAAGATTTTTAGGTAATTGCCCTTCTGGGCAGGAGCCAAGTATTTTTCCTCATGATGCAAAAATAGCCGGGTGTTATCTCTTATTTGGTTACCTTGAATGCAACCAGACACATGTAGCACAGTGTAATTTGCTCATAAAATAGCTCTCGCTGGTGCCTTCTTCCGTCTTTCCAGTTTTGGCAGTTGCTAAGCAACCCACCTCATTGAAAGCCAGTATGTGAGACACCCATGGTTTCTGGAAAAATGGCAGTTTTCTGGGTGGCCAAGTAACGGTGGATCTGTTGTAAATGTCATTCCCCAAAGCTGACGCTGCAGGGGCGATGTCATTAGTTATTGAAAATTAGCCTTTTTGAGTTAGGAATTTCCAACTGGTCCAAGAAATACCAGGAAAGAAGAGGGATCAGTTGGTGTGACAGGTATTTTACAAATAGAATGTACGTTGTTGGTGTTTGGTGAAACATGGGGAGGGAAAAAGCTGATATATGTGCTCATGCTTCACTTCTGTGGCCCTTCACAGGAAGAAATAAACTTCTCACAGTAAGAAAAATAGCCTTTAAAAAATTATAAAAGCAACCTGTGTTTATTGCAAAAATGATTGAAATATAACTGTTAAAATTAACATACTTATTAGTTTGATAAATAGCCCTGTATCCATATTTAGGTTTTTATCTACGTCTCTATATATGTATGTGTTTTTTTTATCCCAAATTAAATCATACTGTTTATACTGGGTTTTAGCTTTACTGTTTTTCATTTTTTATATCATACATCTCTTCCTATGTGGATAAATATTCCCCAATAAGGACATTTTTGAAAAGCTTTATAGTATTCCATTTATGGGCATACCATAATTTATTGGCTCTATCTCCTTTTGTCAAATATATAAATTGTTTCACATTTCTGGTTATAATAAACAGGGCTTTTAATGACTTTCCTTGCAGACCATTTTTTACATTCATTTCTGATTATTTTCTTATGAAATAGTCCTCGTCTTGGACTTACTGAGTCAAAACAGTTCTACAGAATATTTTTAATATATGATTCAGAAAAATAAACCTATTTTTAGTTTCTGGTCTGTTCATCATAATTTATACAGGAAGGGCTAAGAGGAAACCAGACGGTAACCCTAAAGTTTTTCTGATATTTCAAATTTTCCTTCTTCTGGTTCCCTGTTGATTTTTGCTATTGTTTCCCCCCGCACCTCCTGGTATTTCTGTTTTTGCTCCTCATCGAGAAGTAAGTGCTGGTAATATCTTTTGTCTTGATTTTTCTAAAGCTCATTTTTTGGGGCCCTTGGGGTAGGGTTTTAGGGGAAATTTAGATCTATTCAGTCATTTATTCATTCCACAAACATCTCTTGCAGTGAGTCTCTGATTTCAGCCCCTGGACCAGTAGCAGCAGCATAAGTTGGGTTTGTTAGAAATGTACGAGTCCTGCTGCTGTAGATATGTAAATAACATATTCTGGGACCATGGAGACCTAAGCTTAGAAGGTTCATGGAAATATATGGGATCCAGGCTGGGGCTTGAAAGGGGTTTTTCTTGAGGAAGAATTGTGAGCCTGTGTGTGCGCTCAGTTGTGTCCCACTCTTTGCGACCCCGTGGACTGTAGCCCACCAGGCTCCTTTGTCCATGGCATTCTCCAGGCAAGAACTGGAGTGGGTTCCTGTTTCCTCCTCCAGGGGATCTTCCTAACCCAGAGATCAAATCCACATCTCTTGCGTCTCCTGCATTAGCAGGCAGATTCTGTATCACTGTGCCACCAGGGAAGCCCGAGGAAGAGTTGACAGAAGGAGAATTCCAGGCTGATAGAAACAAATCTGAATACGTCTGGTAATTGAGTGGAATTTCCAGAAGTGAGAAGTGAGTTGAGATACAAAATGCAGGATGAAAGTGAATTTTATTAAACGTGGAGTGTTTTTGCCCAGTGTGGCCCAATTGCCATGGAAACATGGAAACCTGAAGGGCACCATGCATGGCATGGCCCAGTGTGGGTCACGTGCTCTGTGCACACTTCTGTGTTTGAGATTTCTTGGCCTAGAGCTTGAAGGCTTCTTTGCCGGGAAGCACAGAGAGTTTTAATCCAACGTGAAGTTTCCAGTTCTTTATTTGGGAGACGGTTTGTGGTCACAAAAATCTGGCATCAAGAAGCCTGCTTCTTCATTAGCATCATGCCCTCCTTGGCCTTGGGAATTCTTCAGGCTGAATGGGAAACAGGAGTCTATCCACTTCCTAAAGGAAGGCTAGAGATGAACCTCAATGGAATAATATACTATTATCAAGGTCAAAATGGCCTTAGTTCAGCCCTTGCTGGTGGCTTCCAGAAGAGAAGCCTTTGCTTGTAACTTTAAAAATGGGTATCTGCATGAATTAAAGTTCTTTGGGTGACTAGAAATAATTTCTACCAAGGCCTCAGGCGAGAGCTTGGGCTTCAGTTTCTAAAACCCTTTGAACTGGTCTAGGGAGTCAAGGAAGAACTTGAGTTACACTAGACATGAGACTTTGGGCAGGATGGTTGGCTTTGCAGTGCCTCAGTGACTGTACCTATAAAATGGGGATAGCCATTCTACTCCTCTCCTAGGGTCTGGCAGCAGGATTAAATGAGATGATACAGATACAGGTAGGTTCCAAAGGGTCATTGATGTGAAGTCTATGTCAGCTTCATCCCAAGTGGTTCTTAATGTGTGGTCTATTGACAAGGGTGTTTCAGGAGTGAGCAGCAGGGGTCTGTAAATCCTTTGGAATAGTATATAAATATATTGTCTAAAACAGAAGTCACTAGTCATAGATGGATATTTAAGTTTAAATTAATTGGAATAAATAAAAAATACTGTTGCTCTGTCATATTAGCCACAGTTCAAGTGGCTCAACAGCCACTGGTGGTTCGTGGCTGCCATACTGGGCGGCGTAGATAGAGAGCATTTTCATTATTGCAGGATGGGACCATGTTGGTATATAATGGTTTATGTGTTAAGTTCATGAGTTATTTTTATCTAGGTAGGGGGTGAATGCATAGCTTTCATCAGACTCTCAGAAGGATGAACCGTACAGTCCATGGAATTCTCCAGGCCAGAATACTGGAGTGGGTCGCTGCTCCTTTCTCCAGATCTTCCCAACCCAGGCATTAAACCCAGGTCTCCCACATTGCAGGCAGATTCTATACTGTCTGAGCCACCAGGGAAGCCCTTCCTGACCTCAAATAGATTAAAAAGAACTGTATTGCCTTTAAGTGTTGTGACCGGCAGTGTACCTTACAAATAAAAGATATTGTTTTAATCCAAAGAACTCCCAGGAATTTAAATATGCCTTTTTTTCCCCTTTTAATTTCTTGGAGATCTCCGGTTTCTGTTCTGTTCTCTTTCCTTTCTCCCACGCAAGTTCTTTTTCTCCCACATCCACTAAATAACTGTGGAGGAGGTCAGCTCCCCTCCCTTCCCAAGGGGTTAGGAGCAGGTGATCCCCAAAGTGTGATTCCAGCTGTGACCCTCCACCTGTGACCCCAGAGTCTCCAGTTCTTGTGACTTTATCTGTCCCTTGTCCAGGACCCGAGAACACAGCGCCCAGAGTGAGGTTAGACATCCTGATGTTATCTGTAGAATTCTGCCTTGTGCACAGAGCTCTCCTATACCTACTCTCATTTGATCCCTGCAGCCTACCCAGGAGGTAATCAGCCCAGGTGTTTCCATTTTGTGGTTATAGAACCTGAGGCAGGTTCATGACTTGCTGGGTGTGTTGGCTTGCCAGGGCTGCTACCACAGAGTGGGTGGCTTAAACAATAGAAATTTATTTTGGATTTGGAGGCTGAAAGTCCAAGACCAGGGTGTGGGTAGAGTTGGTTTCTTCTAAGGCCTGTCTCCTTGTCTTGTAGATGGCTGTCTTCTCTGTGTATCTTCACATCTGTATGTATCTGTATCCAAATTTCTCCTTCTTAGAAGGTCACTAGTCATTTTGGCAACCCCACCGATTGTAGCCTGCCAGGCTCCTCTGTCCATGGGATTTCCCAGGCAAGAAAACTGGAGTGGGGTGCCATTTACTCCTCTAGGGACCTTCCCCCAGGGATTGAACTCATATCTCCCGCTTTGGCAGACTGATTCTTTACCACTGAGTCACCAAGGAAGCCCATTTTGGATTAGGGTCCACCGTAATGACCTCATTTTAACTTAATCACTTCCTTAAAGACTCCAAATAGGGTTGTATTCTGAAGAACCAGGTGTTTAGGACTTTGACATATGAACTCTTTCGGAGGGGGGGTGATATTCAGCTTATACCTGGAAGAGGGCATTGCAACCCACTCCAGTATTTTTTCCTGGAGACTCTCCATATCCAGAAGAGCTTGGCGGGCTATAGTCCATGGGGTTGCAAAGAGTTGGACACAACTGAGCAGGTAAGCACAGCACATTCAGCTTGTAATATTGAGTATGCTGACTAGTTGAGGGCCCTAGCACAAAGTTCTTCTTACTGCATTTGTTTTTTTCCTCTGCCAGTCCTCAGCCCTGGACCTCTGACCTCATATTTTGCTGGTTCTGCAGCCCACCACTGTGCTCCAGGCATCCCCCTCAGCCTGGCCTTTCCCCCCCTCTTTTGAACCTTGGAGCATGGCAGGGGCAATGTGGTGACAGCAAAGGTGATGAAACCCAAGTTTATCAGTTAATACACTGGTCTCTCCGCAGCTCACAGAGTGAAAGGGGAACCTTCTTCTTGACAGCTGATTGTTCGATGAGCCAATCAGAAGCCTTAGCTTACTGCTGAGATGCATTAATTTTTGGAGTGAAAAATCAGTGCCCAAGCATCTACGTGGCTGTTGGCACATTAGCCAAGTGAACTTTACAATTTCTTCTTAAACAAAGACCTTTGTGACTTAAAACACACACACACAAACAAACAGACCAGACATACCCTAGCAACAGCAGCAGTAGCAGAAACAGTAATAGCAGTCATGACAAAATCCCTGGCCTTCATAGTGTTTACTGTCTTAAATATGTGAGAGCATTCAATCTCAGCATGGTGTGTACCTTAGAAAATAATCCTGCATATATCTCAAGAAGAAGCTTGGGTCCCCAGTCTGGTGAACTGGTCAAGTGTTTTCTGAGCTTTAGTTCATGGAAATGTAAGTTATTTGTATACTATTCACAGTACTTGCAGCCTGGCAGGCTATAGTCCATGGGGTCACAAAGAGTCAGACATGACTTAGCGACTAAACCACCACCACACAATATCTGCAGCTCATAAAATTTGCAACTTCACTGAATCAGTGCTGTGGTCACCAAATCCCCAAAATAATTCCTTTCAAATGTTTCTTTCTTAAACCAGACCCTCGGGTTACTCTCGTGTTGACCTGTAGGTGAACGTGATTGACCCTCAAATTTGTCAACTCTGTGTAAACACAAACCATCAGTGGCTCCTAATGCTAAGTAAACAAAAGGGGACAGACATCTACCTTCTAGCGTGTGATGCTAAGGGTAACCTAATCAAGAGAGAAAAGGAAGAAAGAAATCACTGGTCCCATCTCAAGATGGACCCCTGTTTTCAGTCAAAGGGATTCCATTCTCTCAGCAGGGAGGTAATTGACAATAAGGAAAGAACAGCTGAAAAGGAAGTGCCCGCCTGAGCATTCAACTTGGTTGCCTAGGATGGAAGAGATAAAAAACGGTTTTTGCCCGGGGTTCTGATTTCAGGACCCAAGTTCAAACATCAAAGGCACATTGTCTCACCCCCATTTCCCCTTTGAAAGCCCTGGAGATTCAAATCTGCAAAACCATGAAGCAGTGTCTTGCTGCATAACACTTCAAGAAACAGCACTCCATCTGGTAACAGTCACGCACGTAAAAGCAAAAAGGTGGGGAGTGGGGGAGATTGGGCTGCTGCTTTCACTTTGATGCCCTCGGTTTTTTTGTTTCTGGAAATCTCTCTTCTTGGCCCTGAAAGATTACATCTCTCTCTTGGCCCTTTGCGTTGTGATATTCCGAACTGGCTAGCCCTTTCATCACATCCCTTGTCTTAGGTAAGAGGGAGCCTGGCTTTCTGGGACAAAGTAGGATGGCTGTTTGGCATTTGTCAGCTGTGATCGCTTGCCTTTGGGAGAGTCTCTCAAACCTCAGAAATAAAATCGCAAGCAAATGTGTCTCTTTTGATAATCATGTGAGTTTCATGGCCTGACTCCGTCTGCCTTAAACATGCTGCCCATGAAAAGATGTGAAAGAGACTGTATTCTACTCAATTCTCAGAACTCCTACCATGGAGATGTCTTGCATGAGTTTACATCAGTTAAAAGCTCCTTCCAGCTTCTTAGAAACATAATATGCTTTCTCAAGCAAACTGTGCCTTCTGAGATTCCATTAGGTCTTTCTGGAAGGAGATATGGGCTTCTCCCATGGCTCAGCGGGTAAAGACTTTGCTTGTCTCTTAGTGAAGAATCACTGCTTTAAAAATCCAGGCTCCAATGAAGGATGTTCCTGCCTTCTCCTCCCTCACAACTTGTGGCCAGAGACAGTTGGGCCAGTAAAACATGTTTCCACAAACCCAGCAGAGGTCCTGGAGTCAGCAACTGTTGCTGCCCTGGAAAATAACCCAATAAACTGTCGAATAATATATCTGAACATGGTTCTCTGACAGAGACTCAGAACCAGTAGCATCAGTGTCTCCTGAGCCCCACCCTAGACCTACGGAATCAGAACCCTGCAGGTGGGCCTGGATGTGCTATGTAATAGCCAGTCCCCTAGGTGACTCTAATGCACTCTTAAGTTTGAGAAGCACCATGTTAGAATAACCATTGCTCAGTAGGTTAGATTAGAAACCAAAGCAGGGCTGTGCTATGAGCATCAGTGGTTTGGAAACACCTGTAGTAGAAGCAATTAACACTTTTCTCCTCTGGCAGAAAAAACCTAATTCTAGGGTTTTCAGGCAGAGAAGGCAATGGTACCCCACTCCAGTACTCCTGCCTGGAAAATCCCATGGACGGAGGAGCCTGGTGGGCTGCAGTCCATGGGGCCACAAAGAGTCAGATACGACTGAGCGACTTCACTTTCCCTTTTCACTTTCATGAATTGGAGAAGGAAATGGCAACCCACTCCAGTGTTCTTGACTGGAGAATCCCAGGGACGGGGGAGCCTTGGTGGGCTGCCATCTATGGGGTCACACAGAGTCGGACATGACGGAAGCGACGCAGCAGCAGCAGCAGCAGCAGCAGCAGGGTTTTCAGGCAGTAAGCAGATCTGGACTTTCGCCCTTTTGAAGGCAGGGGACAGCTGAATTGATCTAACAAGATCTGTGGGTCACTAATAGTACCCCATGTTCTTCTTCGTTTCTATAGTCATTCATTCATTCATTCATTTTACAAAAATGTATTGAGCACCTATGTTCCAGGTACTGGTCTAATAGGGTGAGTATGTATTTCTTGTCCAAATGGGCTTAGATTTGAATGAATCAATTGCTTTGCAATTACTACTGTGTGATTTTGGGATAGTGACTTAACCTCTCTGAGGCTTGGTTTCTTAGCTATAAAATGAGGTCAATAGCTAGCTACTTTATAAGATCGTGAGGATTAAGCTAACAGGTAGGGACTTTCCTGGCAGTCTTGTCGTTAAGACCTCACCTTCCAACGCAGGGAATGCAGGTTCAGTCCCTGCTTGGGGTACTAAGATCTCACATGCCTTATGGCCAAAAAATCAAAACCAAAAAACCAGAAACAGTAAGGTAACAAATTCAATAAAGATTTTAAAAATGGTCCACATTAAAAAAAAATCTTGAAAAAAAAGATAATGAATAAAATTGCTAAGCCTGGTCTGAGGTCCACGCTCAATAAAGCCGTACTAGTTATTCTTGATGTGATGTTAGAGATCTGAGAGGTCATTGCTGGCTGGAGTAGAAACTTCTGTTGGGTGGTGGTGGGGTTGAGGCCAGATTGCCCAAGTCAGTGATTCTGAGTTCTGGATGCACATTAGAATCTCATGAGGTGTTTGTAAGAGGGAATGCTGATGCCACCCCTAGAGATTTCAGTTTAACTGGCCGGGCTGAGAAAGATGGGCTTGATCCTCCAACTAGGGGGGAAATGGTTGTCTTGGTCTGATCATTTGTCATCAGTGGATTCCAGAGCAGAACATGCGTCTGGCAGTCGTCACCACTGAGCCGTGGGCAATACCTCTGGGCCTGGGTTTCCTTCCTCAGCCATTTGGTTGCTGCCCTCATCAGGGACTCAGAGCCCCATGAAACAGTTTGTTGAACTTGGCAAAGTGGTGTGTTATGCTTGTGTTTACTCTTCTGAACCCATGGCGAATTGCTGAGTATTTTAACACACTCCCTCTGCTGCCAGATTCACAAGTTCCCCACGAAGTCTCTCTCATCAGACTGGATCCAAATGGAGGACCCACCCCCCATCAATCGCACAGCCCCCAGAGAGTTTTCTTCACTTAGAATCAGATGAACAAGGTCTTGGGCTATGAATCTGTCCAGTCACGTTTTTAATGAGTTTCCTATGAAGTTAGCTATTTGACCTTCAAGTGTATTATTTTCATTGTTTTCATTTGATTACACCCAAGTCATTTTTCTAGAGGCAGGAGATTAGACATAAAACAACCAAACACGAATGCTACTCCCTGGCTGTCCAGCCTCGCCCTCTTGGGTTTCCTGGAATTCAATATTTTCTAGTGCCTCAAATAATACCACTTGTACTTGAAGCTAATTTTTAAAGAAAAAAAAAAAAAAGGAACTGTATTGCCATGTAACATAAGGTCTTTTGAAATGAACTGGGATGTCTCTGTAAATTTGCCAAGGCTGCAACTATTAGGAAGGCTCATGGAGTGTAGGAGACTTGTCTTTACAATGACCATACCCTCCAGGGGCATTTGGATCCTGAAAGGGGGATTGGACTTGAGGAACTGTAATTTATAACTTTCAGAGTCTGAGATTTCTTTGATTTGGGAATTTGTGCTCTTCCCACTCCAGTAATTCTGTAGAGTGGGTTCATCTGGTAGGCGTGACTCCAAGATCGACATCGGTGCTTTGGGACACCACTGGGAACTGAAGAATGGACCCTAGTTAAGAGAGCCAGGCTTGCTGAGTCCTTTGATACCTTTGAGTGTTAGTTCACGATCTCCTCTGTTCTCAAACCCCTCTCATCCAAGGGCACAAAAGCAATCTCAGAAGTGGATTCTGCCAACACAGATTCATAATAATCCTGGATTTGCTCCAGGCATGTCTTCTTTTGTTCTTCATTTTTAAGCTAAGACCTGCTGCCTAATAATAACAGCTCACACTTACATGTCTGCTTACTGTTGTGTGCTGGGGTAATCCTTATGATGAATTTACAAGGTTCCATTTAACAGATGAAGAATCTGAGGGAACAGAAAGGTTAAGTAACTTGCTGAGGTCACTCAGCTGGGTAAATGGCAGACCTGGATTTGAACCCAGGTGGCCTGGCTCTGGGAGTCAAGCTCTTAAACTCTGCATTCTATTGTCTAATGAAGCAGACTATGATTTAGGGTTGAAAAGAAAGTCATGAGCCACTCCTGGAGGGTCAAGCAGTGACTAGAACCAAAAGTGTGATAATCACAAATCTGACTTTTCCACCTAAGTGATAAGGGTGGGATGAACCTGAAAACTATCACAACACTGTTAATTGGCTATCAGTTCAGTTCAGTTGCTCAGTTGTATCCAATTCTTTGTGACCCCATGGACTGCAGCACGCCAGGCCTCCCTGTCCATCACCAACTCCTGGAGTTTACTCAAACTCATGTCCATTGAGTTGGTGATGCCATCCAACCATCTCATCCTCTGTCGTCCCCTTCTCCAGCCTTCAGTCTTTCCCAGCATCAGGATCTTTTCAAATGAGTCAGTTCTTCACATCAGGTGGCCAAAGTATTGGAGTTTTAGCTTCAACATCAGTCCTTCCAGTTAATATTCAGGACCGATTTCCTTTAGAATGGACTGGTTGGATCTCCTTGCAGTCCAAGTGCTATACTCCAATACAAAATTGTTGTTAGTCACTCAGTAGTGTCCAACTCTTTGCGACCCCATGGACTGCAGTATGCCAGGCTTCCCTGTCCTTCACTGTCTCCCGGAGCTTGCTCAAACTCATGTCCATTGAGTTGGTGATGCCATCCAACCATGTCATCCTCTGTTGTCCCCTTCTCCTGCCTTCTCTCTTTCCCAGCATCAGTGTCTTTTCCAGTGAGTTGGCTCTTTGCATCAGGTGGTCAAAGTATTGAAGCTTCAGCTTCAGCACCAGTCCTGACAATGAATATTCAGAGTTGATTTCCTTTAGGATTAACTGGCTGTCCTAACTGGAGTCCATTCTTCAGTTTCCAGTGGAGTTCCCAAGCAATCTTGGAGCCGCATGTACCAGATGAACCCACTGTCAGGAATTATAGGAGGGGACAGAGCACATATTCCAAAATCAAAGAAATCTCAGACTCTGCAAGTTAGATCCTGAAGGAATCCAATACAAGATAGAAAGTAAAAAGAAAAAACAAGGTGGAATGAAACCATATAGAGAAGTCCTACGGTGATTTTCAGGGGAAGGAGATAAAGGTTGTTTTCACAGAGAAGCATGCTTTTTCCTAGAAGTTCACTGGAGGAGAGTGGAGTCTAATAGTTGGTCCAACATGGCTCCTTGATTGGTGTCCTTCTACACAACCCCTCTTTGCTGGCTATTTTCCTGCCATCCTGGTATTTGCTGTTGGTCCCTTCAGATAACACTGATAAATAGTTCTTGGCCAGGCTTTTGCATCCACTCTTCCTTAGGTAGTTTATACACTTTCTTTCATTTTGTCTGCCTTCTGTGGAGTCCACTGCTGGCTGTGGGTGGCCTGATTGGCTCTGGTTCTCCGTGGGCATGCCAACCAACATCCAGAGTTTTGGTTTAAGAAAAGACAATGAGTGAATTAAAGAGCCTTTCATTGTCCAAACCAGGAAACACATTGAGTCAACCCTGACCAGCTCACGGACAATGGAGAGCTGCCAGTTTAGGTTATTTTTCTCATTCTCACTGCCCTAGGCTTTCTGATGTAAGGGATTAGAGGACCATTTTATGAATCCATCAGCCCATGAGGTGTTTGAAATTTAGTTCTGGGGAGGGAATCTTGAAGAATGAATCTTGTATTGACTAAATGACCTAATTGGGCTGCAGACAATTCTTGCAAAGGAAAGATCGCTCTATTTCTGAAATGAAAAAGAAAGAGGCTTTCTGCGAGGGTCCTTCTGAACTTTAATAAAAGAGCATCCCTGAGGAGTGGAATGGTCTGAGGTTTTAGGAAAGTAATAACAACGCTGGCAATGTGAGGAGGCCCCACCACGGAGAGAAGAGCAGCATCCTGGAACTGATTTAGAAAATGGAGCTAATGGAAGGCAAAGGCGTGAAAAGAATTCTGACTGATCCATTTTAGGCCCTTGGCTTTTTGCTTAAAACTAACAAATGAGCCTTCCTCTTTTTTTTTAAATTTATTTATTTGGCTGCGTTGAGTCTTAGGTGTGGCATGTGGGCTTATGCCCTGAGGCAGGTGGGATCTTAGTTCCCTGACCAGGAATCGAACACAGATCCCCTGCATTGCAAGGCAGATTTTTAACCACTGGACCACCATGGAAATCATGCCTGCCTCTCTTGAGGTTACATGTAAAGCAGAATGATAGCTTCTAATTTTTATAACCTGCTTCTCTTGGAACATTAAATGATTCCCACCCTCTCCCTTCCCAAGCCCATTTTCTTCTTAAATGGCCTCTTTTTGGCTCTGAAGCAGCCAGTGGCTGATTGAAATCCCACGATCTCCTCACTCATCAGCATTTCTCTCAGGCCAGGGCATTGTTTTTATCATATGCATTTTCTCAAGTTCTACAAATTGTGTTATTAACCCTGAGGGCAGCAGGAGGGACTGGTTAGGAGTCGGGTAATTAGGGAGATTGTGAAAGCCAGGCAATCAGAAGGCAGAACTGGACTGTCAAACTCAACATCTGATGAAATTCAGAATTAATTGGGAGAAGTAGCTGTTACCATAGTAACCAATTCCCACTCTCCCTTGAAATGGAAAATAAACAGAAAACAGGACAAATACTTCAAGTGAGTGTCTGGAAAGAAGGCCCTTCTGTGGAACAGTAGGAGAAAAAGGAGAGAGTCTGGATATTTTAGGATTTGCTGAGACAATGGTAAAACCAGTTCATGCAAACACAGTGCAAGGCGTTTTTGATGGTTCAGTTCCACCCTTGTTTTCTCTAGGATATATACTCTGCAGGCCCTTTCAGACTGCCTTTCCTATCTTCCTCTCTGATCATCTAAGTACTTAAAGTCTGTGTCTCACAGGTTAGCCCTTGACTTGTAAGTACTGGAAGGGAAAGACAGTCCACTCCAATATTCTTGCCTGGAGAGTCCTGTGGATGGAGGAGCTTGTTGGGCTACAGTCCATAGGGTTGCAGAGAGTCGGACACGACTGAAGCAACTTAGCATGAATGCATGCATGCAGTTTTATTCAACTAGATAGCAACTCCTCCAAAAAACAGTATCTTATACTGTGTTTGTATTCACTTTATTATGTAGTGAGATGCTCAGATAAATGCTTCAGATAGGCTGATAAACAAGCATTTTCAGAAAAGGAAGTGATGTTGGTTAATGAAGGAGAGTCTTTATTGAGTATTAGGCAAGAAGGGTAAACCTATGATGGGGGAAGGTGGTGGGGAGTCATGACGAGAACATATGCTTTTGAGTCACACACATTTGGGATCAAATCCTAACTGGTTATCTTCCCGACAGAAATGCATACAGGGCAGCATCAAAAGACATACACAAGAATGTTCATAGCGGCTTGGTTCGTAGTGACCCTCACCTGGAAACAACCAGCAGAATGGATATAGTCACAAATTGGAGTACTCCACCGCAGTGAGGATGGACAGTCTTTGACTCCATAGAACAGCATGGATTAATCTTACAAATATAATGTTGAACGAATGAAGCCATTCACAAAAGAATATAATACATGCAGTGATTCCACTTTTAGAAAACTCAAAATCCAAAACTAATCTGTGATAGTGGCCTATATACATACCCCTGGGGAGATGTTTAGTGACTGAAGAAGACATGGGGAGTACTTGCAGGGTGCTGGCCACATTGTTTCTTGATCTGAGCGCTGGTGCCCTATTTATGAAGTAGGGATAATGTTAATCTCATAGGATTGTTAGGATTGGATGTGACAATCCATGGCATGTAGTAATTGCTCAATAAATGTTCACTACAGCGATTATGATGAAATTCCCTGGTGGCTCAGACCATAAAGAATCCGCTTGTGATACTGGAGACATGGGTTCAATCCCTGGGTCTGGAAGATGCCCTGGAGAAGGGAACGGCAACCCACTCCAGTATTCTTGCCTGGAGAATTCCATGGACAGAGGAGCCTGGTGGGCTGCCATCCATGGGGTTGTAAAGAGT
>SJYA01000890.1:1717436-1805991 GCA_006410615.1 Neotragus moschatus | reverse complement strand
TCAATCCCTGGGTCTGGAAGATGCCCTGGAGAAGGGAACGGCAACCCACTCCAGTATTCTTGCCTGGAGAATTCCATGGACAGAGGAGCCTGGTGGGCTGCCATCCATGGGGTTGTAAAGAGTCAGACGTGACTGAGTGACTAACAGTGCACAGCGATTATGGATCAGCCCTCTTGGGGAGGAGGGATCACTGTCTGGAGAAGTTCTCGGGGTGATGTGATGAAATCCTGCACTGTTTCATGGGTCCAGGATCCTAGATGCTACCCTGTCCCTTGTTCCATCTGTTTCTTTTTCTTGGCAATGTTCAGTCCCATGTCTGCTGAGCTCCTTGTGGGCATTCAAGGGCTCTGTATTCTATTCATAGTCTGTTCCTTTTTTCTCTTGTCTTAATCTCTGGCACTGTCCACTTTGGTGATCCTGCTTAACATGCTCCTGGTTCCCCCACATTCACGCTGCTCCTTCTGATGGCTGGTGTCTCCTCCCCTTCTTACCCTGGTAAAGACTTCTTCCACTGTCCCCCATGGGTGCTTTGTAAAGCTCTGTTGCTTTGTTAAAAACCTGGGTCTGTACCACATGGACTCAGGCCCCACACTGCAGGCTGACTCAAGCTGAGCTCAGTTTCTATTCAGGGGTTTAATTTTCCTGGTAGGCCTGGCTTGTCAAGGGCCATAGTTTTCCTTACCATTCTGGAGCCACCAGGCTTCTGGGTAAAACTGTCTGGCCAAGAGACACAGGCTTTCATTTTTCAGAAAGGAAACCCTTCCCAACTGGTGGAAAATAAGCTTTTGCTTAGTGACTAATAACATAAACACAGACGAGATTTCTGGGCTTATAAATAACCAGTTGTAAAAGTGCCCAAGGGAAGCGGCCCTTTTTCGCCCGAAGAATGGCTGAGAGTGTTCCTATCACCCGGCTGATAGAGACCTTACAGTGGGCAAGCCCGAGCCATGGGCTGGGGGTGCGGAAACCGGTCATTCTTCAGGATGAATTCCCAAGGCCTTGCTCTTATATGTGATAGATCTTGGGCTACTCTGGAAAAATAATAGGTGATCTCTAAGGTTCTTCCTGCTCAAAAATCCTGTGATTCTGGAGCAGCCACTGCATGTTTTAAAGACTGATGCCAGTGGGGAGAGGAAAGTCTTAGGGTTTTGTTTTGTCAGAGCTGCCTAAGAAGCAGACAGAGTAACTACAAGAATAGCTTACGGTGACTGAACAGTGGTTTGGGCACTGTGCTCAAGGGGCTAGGGCCCATGAGCTCACTGAATTCCACCCCCTCCCCCCTTTGAGGAGGTTCCTGGCCTTATTTACTGATGAAGAGACTGAGGTTCAGAGAGGTTGATGCATGTGGATAGTAGGATGGGGGCTAAGATCGTGGAGTGTGCAGTCATTCGAGGGCTCAGGCCTTGTATTTGCTGTGGCCATGGCAGTCGCTAACCTCACTGTACCTGGGCTTTCTCATATGTAGAACAGGGATAGTCATAGGACCAAAGCCATGTGATATAATTCATGCAATATTGGCACAGTGCCTGCACATAGTAGGCCTTCCATAAATGCTGCTATTATTAGGAAGGGCTCAGAAAGCTTCATATATATCACTTCCTGGCCTCCTTGATGAATCACTGATGCTCCAAGTCTAGAAATGTTTGCAATTACCTTATCCAGGGTTGCAGTTATGGCACTGACCCCGAGACTCCAGCTGCTTCCTGCTGGAGGATTGGAGAGTGGGGTTCCAGAGCCAGGCCTGGTCACGTGGACAGTTCTCTTAACCCAGCTGCCTACCAGCCCTGCCGGCAACAGTGGGGCTCTTGCCTCATTCATTCAGTATTTCCCAAACTGGCTCCTAGTTAGTTCAGTAGGAATATTGAAATGGCCAAATCACCCTGCAAAACTCAGGGTTAAAGAAGCCAGGTTCTCCAGGGGCGATCAAGTATCAGCATTTTCCAAATATTTTGCCAGTGTTTGACCATGGAACCCTTTATTCCTCTGAATGTCTTGCGGGACTAGTGCTCCATGAAACATGTATTTGGAGCTGTTCCCCAGCCCCTCCAAACACATTCAGCAAAGGAACAAGAGTGAAAGGATTGGGAGGGATTATTAGGAAAGGGATGCCTGGGAACGTGAGACAGGTGGACAGAAGCAGGGTCTATTTTAGAGGTAGGAGCAGCAGGACTGATTGTTGTAAGCTGTTTAGTAAAATGTTTGGCACATTGAACTATGTCAAATAGAACTGTGTTTATATCTCCTTGATACCAAGTTAGCCAGTTGGAAAGGGACACGTCTGGTCACAGTCGCAGGCCTTTTGTATGCATGCAGGCAGTGACCACACCTTCTGCTGGTCACTGAAGGGACCAGTGGCTTTGGCCTCCTTTAAGCACATATCAGGCTTATTGGAAGTGTGATGCTCCATATGTATTTCCCTGTCAAAGTACTTTCCCTCTCTCCTCGTCAATTACCTCCCCCAAAACCTGCTCTGCCACCCCAACTTTTAAAATTAGAAAGCCTGCTGCCCTCTCCAGGGCCTGTCACTCTGTCATTTTTTGAGGATGAGCCACGCATCTTGAGGCAGGTTTTCCAGTTTCCATAGTTTATTGTTAATGAAAAGTGCACAACAGGCTTGAAATCCCCAGCAGGAGCCAAGACTGCAGGGTGCAGCGAGGCCAAGAGACTTGGGAGCAGCCAGTTTTATCTGGCTGTTCTCTCTCCTCCTCCTCCCTACTCTCCTGCTTCTCCCTTCTTTTTTATCAGAGAGGTTTGGCTGGACTTGAAGGAGCCAAAAAGGAACTGGAGGGGCCCGAGCTTCTACAGCCAGTGACAAGATGTGGGAGGACAGGGGACCCAGGCTGGGCATGTTCTGGTTCACTGAGTGTGTCTGTGTGTCTGGCTCAGTGATAGGTCCTGGGGTCCAATAGTATTGATACCAACAAGAATAACTAACATTATTGTGTGAAAAGGCAGGCCTTGTTATAAGCATTTAAAATACCTGATATCAATAAATCCTCCCAACAATTCTAGAAGTATGTACTGATATATTCACATTTTACCCTTTACTAAAATGAGGCAGAGAGAGGGCAAGCAACTCTCCCAGAGTCAGACAGCAAGTAAGAGGCAGATGCAGAAATCTACTTAGGAGTGTCTGGTTCCAAAACTAGTTTTTACTTCTCTAAGTCTAGGCTCATAGTCCAGACAGAGGAAATAAATATGTAAGTCAGCAAATATATCCACGAAGTTTGAAAGTACAGTAAGTGGTAGAAAGGAGGCAACCTGGATGCCATATTTGAGTTTATTGTTGCCTGATGAGTTGGAGGGGCCCTGGTAGGTCAGATAGGTGGGAGTAAAGAAAGAGGGAAGAGCATGGAGGTGGGAAACAGCAGTGTGTGTGTGTGTGTGTGTGTGTGTGTGAGATAGTGAGAAACAGTGAACAGGCTGGCATCAGTGGGCATAAGAGGCCTGACAGGGAGTGGCAGAAGCTGATGAGATGGAGGGAGGTAGGCAGGTGTCTACCTGGGAAGGAGGGTCTTGAGTATCCTATAAACATTTTTATACTATATCCTTTGGGAGTGATGGATTTCAACACAATGATTATTTTGTCCTTGCTCTAAAGACATCATATGTGAAAGCCCCAGGCTTTCTGCTTATAAAACAGCAGTAGAGTGGCTTTGGCTGAGTTGGAGCTGAGGACCTGGAGCCCATCTTTCATGGCCTCCTCTGACCTGGCCTCATGGGCGTCTGACTGCCTGGAACTCCTAGGTCAGTCTAGCAGAGTTTGAGCATCATTGCTAGAGAATATCAGGGTTGAGCCGAGAGAAGCATTTAGTTCCATGTAGTGGTTTACTGTAATGGTCCAGAATGCATTTATAAGGTTTTGAGTCCCCTCATTTAATAAATATTGATTGAACCCTCTTGCCAAAAGGCCGTGAATGCTTGAGATACCTCAGTGAATAAAACAGACCAGCCTACTTTACATTCTAATGGGACAGACAGAATAAACGCACAGATGTGTAACAGGGATATGAAGGGCCCACAGGACTTGTCGGACCTGGGGGGTCATGTTTGGAAGTTTGGGTTTTGTTTTGAGTAAGATGGAGAGTCTGGAAGGTTTTGAGTAAAGAGGTGACAAGTTCAGCCACCCATTTGGGGATCCAGGTCCATATCCAATGATTAATAAATGGTCGTTATGTTTGTTATTCCCCATCATCCCATCAACCAGGGAGATGTAGAAGTGGGAGGGGCTTGTGAGAAACGAACCTGGTGAAGGGGGTGGGGTCCCCAGAAGAGAGGCACTTACCCTGCAGCATGAGCGAGGCGAGTCCAGTCACAGCAGTGATGGTGTCATTGTCCACCTGGCTGGGCAGCTTGCCCCCTCCTCGTCACGCTGATGGCCTGACTGGCCTGCCGCCTGTGCAGCGACATCTCCACCGTCGCCTCTTTCTACTGCGCTGCCTGCAGTCCTAAGTGAGCTTACCGGTTAAACAGGCTGTTTGTGTGTCGCTGCTCCCCCCGCAGTGTTCGAGAACAAAGACAAGATTGTGATCATCATGGAATACGCCAGCAAAGGGGAGCTGTACGACTACATCAGCGAGCGGCGGCGCCTCAGCGAGCGGGAGACCCGGCACTTCTTCCGGCAGATCGTCTCCGCTGTGCACTACTGCCACAAGGTATGGCCGCCCACGGAGAAGGCGATGGCACCCCACTCCAGCACTCCTGCCTGGAGAATCCCAGGGACGGGGGAGCCTGGTGGGCTACAGTCCATGGGGTCGCTAACAGTCGGACACGACTGAGCGAGTTCACTTTCACTTTTCACTTTCCTGCATTGGAGAAGGAAATGGCAACCCACTCCAGTGTTCTTGCCTGGAGAATCCTAGGGACGGAGGAGCCTGGTGGGCTGCCGTCTATGGGGTCGCACAGAGTCGGACACGACTGAAGCGACTTAGCAGCAGTGGTAGCATGGCCGCCCACACCGCTTCTGCCGCAGGTAGTTTCCATGGCACCGCGCGATTCTGTTCATGTTATGAAGGTGACATCTGTTCTTTGTAGTATCCGTTCCGTTCAGTCGCTCAGTCGTGTCCAACTCTTTGCAACTCCATGGACTGCAGGACGCCAGGCCTCCCTGTCCATCACCAACTCCTAGAGTTCGCTCAAACTCGTGTCCCTGTAGTCGGTGATGCAGTTGTAGTCATTGTAGTATATACAGAGAATCTATAAACTAGAGAGAAGGAAATCACCATCACCTTGAATCCCAGAATCAGGACTCACCCACTGTTGACATTCTTGTTTCTTTCCAATCTTCTTCCCTCTACTCCTCACATTTATTAAAAGCTTATTTAATAATTTTAGGTTTATAGGAGAGTTTCCATGATAGTATAGTCCCCATGCACCACACTCAGTTTACCCTGATGCTAACATCTTACAGGATTGCTGTACATTCATTAGGACTGAGACACCCGCATTCATATATGGTGATTAACAAAACTCTCCAGATTTTACTTGGGTTTCACCAGTTTTCCTACCAGGGACCTTTTTCCATTCCAGGATCCAATCCAGACACCACTTTGTATGCATTTTTACATTTCTGTCTTGCTACTTTTTTCACTTAGGATTTTAATTTAAACAGTTTCCTATGTTACTAAAAATTCTCTATCATTATTGTAACTATTGGATGTTTAGATGTTCTAAGTTCTGGTTATTATAAATAATAATTGACATCTTTCTACATTAACCTTTTTTCTATCATTTGAATAATTAATTGACTTAAGAGAAATTCCAGAACTGGAATTAGTAGACCATAGGTTCTCAACCTTTCTATGTCCTGGTTTCTTTTCCTTGCATAGGTTACATCCACATAGGTTATGTACAAGTGTGTAAGTGTGGGAAGTCACTTCAGTTGTGTCTGACCCTTTGTGACCCTATAGACCATAGCCCGCCAGCCTCCTCTGTCCAGGGGATTCTCCAGGCAAGAATACTGGAGTGGGTTGCCATTCCTTCCTCCAGGGGATCTTCCCGACCCAGGGATTGAACCCAAGTCCCTTAAGTCTCCTGCATTGGCAGGTGGGTTCTTTACCACTAGCGCCACCTGGGAAACCAGGTTATGTACACACATGCACAGTTTGTTGCAGCACAACTAATGGGATGTACTCTTAATCCCCCAGTTTAGCTACCCTTGTCCTCTGCAGAAGGGAGTGAAGTACACAGATAACTCCAAGCCATACTTCACCCAATTATTATTTATCACGTTAGCCCTGATTTTCACCCCATTCATACTTTTCCACAGAATTGTCACACCTGGAACAGTCCCTCACTTTGAGGACTGTAGTGACTTGAATCCAGCATAGCCTCCAAGCTAGAATCAGTTTCTTTATTGAAGTGCTTGCAACACAGGGCCTTCTGGTTTGTTCAATATTCCGGCTAATTGAGAATGACTCTGGGATGACCATCTTCTAATTATTTACAATCTAAACTCCTTAACCCACAAACATTATTTGACTTCTTAGCTGACTCAAAAGGCACTTACGATTCAGATTGTACAGTGTTTTGTATCTTATCATCATGCCTTATCATAAAGCATCATAGATCCTATTTTCATTATTTAACAGTGTGAAACTTGGATTATGTATGAATGGGGTTTCCATCAGGGATGGTGTGGCTGTCTCTTATACACATCTTCCATGATAGTATAGTCCCCATGCACCACACTCAGTTTACCCTGATGCTAACATCTTACAGGATTGCTGTACATTCATTAGGACTGAGACACCCGCATTCATATATGGTGATTAACAAAACTCTCCAGATTTTACTTGGGTTTCACCAGTTTTCCTACCAGGGACCTTTTTCCATTCCAGGATCCAATCCAGACACCACTTTGTATGCATTTTTACATTTCTGTCTTGCTACTTTTTTCACTTAGGATTTTAATTTAAACAGTTTCCTATGTTACTAAAAATTCTCTATCATTNAAAACTAGGAATGCAGCCATATAAACCAAACTACTCCCAATGCTTAAACAAAATCAGCCATCTTGTGATCTGTATCTTTTGTCCAGGAGCCCTGCTTTGTGCATTTCTGATTTCAGAACAGATCCCTGAAGGTTTGAATTAGAAAGAGTGGTAGAAATACATGTTTTCAACCTCTTCGGTCAGTGTTTTTGGAGAAACTAAGAATTGTCAAATGGAAAGGAAACTAAGCAATAAATTACCAGCTGTGAACATGCAGATTCTGAACTAAAGGAATCCTGAATGAAAGAGAATTCTTAGCCAGTTGGTTTGCTTAAAAGGGCGGCTTCAGTTGCAAAGGTCTTTTATGCTGAATGATGTTAAAAACATCTCCCGGTCTGAGTAGCTGGTTCTTTCAGTTCCTCTTCTCTTTCCCTGCCCACCCACCCCCTTAAAAGATCGTTGGGTTTTAAAAAGAATTGAACTGGACAGTGGTTACTGCTGTATAGACCAGCGGCCTATTGGTTAAGGATTTCTTTTCACTGTTCAACTGGCTGTCTGCTTGTCACTGGGCTCAGCAGCCAGCCTTGCCAGTGTTTGCTTGAATGGAAAAGTCCTGCAGTATGGCACTAGCCTGCTTTGGTCTCCTTGGCCTCTCCACCTTTCACCCTTCACCCCACATTGAGTTTTGCCCAGCAGAGAGGGATTTCCAGAACCTTCCCTCCCAGCTGCTTAGGAAATAGCCCTTGGAAGGGCTTCTGTTATCCTCAGGACAGTTGTACATGGTTTTCTGGGTCTGAAAAGGTTGAACCCAGTGTTGGGAAGACAGGTAGACAGACAAGCCAGGTCTGTGAGCCCTGCATTCTGAGCCGCCAGCAGGGAGATCTGCCTCTTCCCTGGGAATTGCCATCACAGACAGACGGTGTCTGCCCCTGCCTGGGACGATACTGCTTTCACACGGTGGAATGACATTCCCACAGAGAATCCCCTCGCTGTTTTATAGGCTCTGGGGGAGAATGGATTCCAGTCATTTTTCCCTTAACCACGCAGCAAGTGACTAATGCTCTCCTCTCGCTGGTGCTGGTTGCTGGCGGGGCGCTTCATGACAGTGAGAGAGGCCCCCGCAGGATGGGGGCGAAGACCACCGGCGCTGGTGCACTTTAATCTGTCAAAGATTTTTCCCTCTGCTCACCCTCCTTCCCCTTCCTCCCCCCTCCCCACATTTCTCCTTCATCCCAACTGCTCCCATTCAGTTCCCTCCATGTCTTCTCATTTCAGAATGGTGTGGTCCACCGGGACTTGAAGCTGGAAAATATACTGCTCGATGACAACTGTAATATTAAGGTAAAGCACTTGCCTCGCTGATGGATGTGCCAGACCTGGGGATTGTAGCCGGTCGGGGGGCAGAGGGCTGGTGGTTAAACGCTGTTCCAAGCTGCAGCCTACGAATAAGACAGCCACTTCCTTCCCTGGCTGGCGGGGTGGGGAGCATCACGTTCCCACCCTCAGTTGAACCCTCAGTTCCTTTGAATTCATGCAACGAGCATTTATCGGTCTCCAGCTCCATGCGAGACATTGTCCTAAGAGCTGACTTAAAATACCGTCCCTGCCCTTGGGAAGCCCATAGTCTGTAATAGTCACCATCAAAATACTTACAATAGCCCGGTGCATTTGTATGTCACATCATATTTGCCTGATATCGCTTAAATAGAATCTTCACAACAGCCGTGTGAGGTAGAGAATGTTATTTATTATTTAACAGATAGGGAAACTCAGGCACAGAGATGTTAAATAACTGTCCAGAGATGACACAGTGGTAAGCAGTGGAGTTGGGGGTCTGAACCCACGTCTCTCTGATCCGCTGAGCCCAAGTTCGAACCATTCTGCTGGGTTTGCCTGCAGGCCCCCAATTTTATTGTCTTTCCTGGTCACTCCTCTGTCCCTCCCATCCCCTGTCTCCTACTTCTCCCTTCACCTGCGCCCCCACCCCAGCTGTGGAACTGGGAAACTGAAATGTTGTTGGGAAAAGAACATACCAGCAAGTGATGGGGTTGACTTTTACGGGGAATATTATTGCTGGCTGCTGCTGGAGCTGGAGAAAGCTCTCCTGGCCAACAGGGTTCCAGTGCCTCCCGCAGAGCACTCCAAATGGCCTTTTGATCATGGCTACAAAATAAGCAAAAGCAGTTTCAAAATAAACGGGAGCTCGCCGCATGGGTTTCATTGTGAAATGGCCTTGGTACTCCCGGCACCAGGGGTCCCTCTCATTGGCTGCTGGTGACGTTAGTGCCTCATCCCTGGTCCCCAAACCAGGCATGGGAATGACCTTGCATCATTCCCTCCTTTGGTTGTTGCTCTCATTTGGGGGAGTGCGTCACAGGGAGACTATTTCCTTGCCAGGGAGGATGGAGTGGCCTTGCTGTTTGGATTCTGTTGGTGGATCATGGCAGCAACCATTAGTCACCATCGTCCTATGAGAGGCCCCTGGAAGACACGTCAGGGTGATCTCTCTCTCTCTTTTTTTTTTTTTTTTTGTGAGTGGTTGGCTGTGATCACATATTTCTCTGTAGTCCATAGTGTAAGAAGGAAACAGTTGATCAAATTAGTCTTTCTAGGAACAGGAAGTGAAATCTCAGGGTTTCTTCATTTCTGGCAAAGTGGTTGGATGATTCTTAAAGGAGCAGTGGCTGCAGGGTTAAAAAGAATTCCATCTTGTGTGGTTTACTAGCTGCTTGACCTTAGGGGAGCCACTTAACCCTGTTTTCTTAGCCATGAAACAGGGAGGTGGTAATGCCCACAGGCTTGTCTTGAGGACTGAACAAGATACTCTGTTTAGCTTTATCTGAGCACTGTTCAGTGAGTCAAAGTTAAGAAAAGCCGTGGCTTTGGGGTTGGATGGCCTGGTTTTGTAATGCAGCTTTGCCCCTTGCTGACAGCAGTGTTTTAGAGGAATTGTTCTCTTATCTAAACCTCAGTTTCCTCATCTGTCCAGTAGAGATGCCAGCCCATTTCTTTGGGGATTGTTGGTTATCTGTTCATTACCATGTGTCAGGCCCTGTGCCTAGTCCTGGACAATCCATAACAAATGTGAGGAATTTAGACAGTCAAAGCTCTTAGCACTTGACTCTTCATATCCAAGGTACCTGCTGATAAGGCTGGCAGTCCAGGAGGAAGCTGAATAGGAAGTCAGCTGCACTGAAGGTGCCTGGGGCTTGGTGGTCAGACCACAGCTAAAGAACTGGGTTCTGCTCCAAGGGATACATTCTAAGGGTTTGTGTCTTCCACCCTGGCAACTTTCTCTGCAGGTTCTTCCTGCCACCTGCTCCCAGAGCTCTCAAAACAAGACATAGTCTTTACAAGGGCTGGAATGCAAGCCTGTCATTCAAGGATTGGGTTCTGTGGTACAGCTTGACCTCCTGGTCCCATGATGTAGTAGCAGAAGTGATAAGGCACATAGCTTCCTATGGAGTCATAGAATTCCCCAATGGAGGAGAAGAATGGTTAGCATTCAGAAAGCAGTTGTGCTGGGAACAATGGGCAGGAGGCCTGAGAGAATGGCTCATTTACATAAAGCAAAAGGGCAGGGATATAGGGCCTCTCAGCTCCCAGGACCAAGTCTTCCATCCGGGGTCCCTGACCATTATGTAGAGGAAAAGCAAATACATTAAATATTATGAAAATTGAGGTTTTATTCTTTTTGCCTTAGGAGTCTTTAAGAATTTCTACTCCTGGCATTTACCAAGCTAAAATGCCTATGTTGAGTGAGAAGAGTGTGTGTGTGCTCAGTGTCCAACTGTTTGTGACCCCATGGACTGTAGCCCACCAGGCTCCTCTGTGCATAGAATTTCCCAGGCAAGAATCCTGGAGTGGGTTGCCATTTCCTCCGCTAGGGGATGTTCCTGACTCGGGATTGAACCCACTTCTCTTGAGCCTCCTGCATTGGCAGGCAGATTCTTTACCACTGCTTCACCTGGGAAGCTATAACCTTCCCTTTCTCTGATGCATTCCCTTCCTGCTGCTTGTTCAAGGACTCCTAAAAGGATCTGAGAAACCTAGAGCCTGAAAGAGTCTTTAGGTCATGTTCTGACTGCTGTTTTAACCAGTGGCCTACAAAGTCTGATCGCCTCAGTACATCGCGGTGTCTTTGTTTCCCTTGAAAGTGGCACAGAGCTTGTCACACAGTAGGTACCCTGAACTGTTGGATTTGGCAGCGAAGGGATGACAGCCAGGATTAGAATTCACATGTTTGACTTCCAGGAAGATTCTTTTTTCATCATCTCACACCCACTTCCAAGGTTTTTGAAAATGTGTTTCAGCTGCTGTTGATCTCTCTTCCGGCTACATGTGCTGAGCTCTTCCTGACTCAGCGTTTTGCTGGAAATATATTTAGAAAGGGCACTTGTAGCAAAGACAGACAGACACATGGCTGCAAGCTGGCCTCCGAGCTCAAGAGATCTCATGTCATCAGTGTCTGGATGGGGCGGGGGACGGGGGGGTGGAAGGGGTGGAGGTGGGCATTGACCTTGAAGGTCTGTTACCCGCCAGCAGAGTATGAGCAGCAGGTGCCTCTCAAAAGGTGGGTCCATCTTCTGTATTTCAAGTGTCAAGGGCCTTTGCCCAGGAAGCCTATAAAAATGTTACTGGTGGAAACTTGTCACGTGTCGTTGCAGTCTTGGTGTGAGCCATGGCTCTTGTTTCGTTCCTCTTCCCTTCCCTGCCTGATGTTGACTTGCAAAGAGCACATCTGGCGTTGGGAATTATTTATCTGGCCACTGTGCAAGGGTGCGGCTTCTAAAAATATTCACACAGTCAGTCGGCAGAAAGAATGAGAGCAATGTGCTTCTCTGGGTTGCATTCCGTCCTCTGTGGAGAGGCATGTCTACCAAAATAGACACCCAGCATAGCATTAATTTGCAATTAATAAAAATGGGCCAGATACGCATCCCACTCTCTGGGAGAATGGAATGCCGACAATTCCCATAGATGGCTCCTGTTAAAGTGCCTGACAATGAGAAGAGGGCCCGGCACCAGGGTCAACCGACCCCCAGGAAAGAGGGCTGGGAATTTGGTGAGCTCCCAGGGCTCAGAGTAGAAGGACGCAGGGGAAATGGCCCGTTGCCCCTGATGACAATGGAAACACCCGATGCTTGCGGATAAGAGCGGCTCTGTAAGGCCAGGGCTGAGTTGAGTTGGGCTGAGTTAGGCCCAAGGCTTAACAAGACCAGGATGGGCAGCTCAGGGTATGGGCCTCTGGGCTTTTGATATATGCATGTGAGGATGCTGCGTTCATGCATTCACACATCCATTCATTTGCTTGTTCATTTGTCCACTTTGTGTGTGTGTGGGTACATATATACACATGAAAGCCTGTATTCACTCCTCCATCCTTGCACTTATCTGTTCAGCAGATTGAACATCTCCCATAAGCACTACTTATTCAACCACAAGTACTTACTAAGTTGCCACTGTGTACCTGACATGGTGCTAGATGCTGGGAATTTAATAGTGAACCAGATGGCCAGGTTCTTCTCTTCTCGGAGCTCAGGCTCTAGCAGCTGTTAAATTAGCTGCAGTAATAATGAGGCATAAGAAGGTTACAGAGGTAAATGAGGAAGGTAAGGTACCTGCCCTAATGGATTTAGAATTCCAGTTGGGGTCACAAACGATAAATAAACACATCATGTAATTCTCTGGTGGTGATGAAAATCCATGCAGGGTGAGGCTGGAGGATGGGGGTGTTATTTTAGCTAGGGGCCAGTGGGGGTGGGGGCAGTCAGAGACGGCCCCTTGCAGAGGACTCAACTCAAATTCACTAGGCTTTTCGGCCTTTGAACACACAGTTCCCTCCACCTGGAATGCTATTCCTATTGATCTTTACCTACCCATCCTTAGAGTCTCACCTTCAAGTCTTTTTTCTTCCAGAAAGCCTTCTTTGGTCCTTATCTCTTAGCAGGCCCAGATGGCTCTGCTGTGTGCATTACAGCCCCGTTGTAACCTTCCTGTTAAAAGGAAGCAGTGGGTCTGAACTATGGGAGGATCAGATAGCCATTGCTGAGGTTGTGGTGACTGAACTGGGTTTTGATGGATGAGTAGGAGTTCAATAGAAAGGAATGTGATGACAGCCTTCCAAGGGGTGAAACAAAAAGTGGAAGTCTCTCGGTTGTGTCTGACTCTTTATAGTCCATGCAATTCTCCAGGCCAGAATACTGGAGTGGGTAGCTGTTCTCTTCTCCAGGGGATCCTCCCAACCCAGAGATTGAATCCAGGTCTCCTGCATTGCAGGTGGATTCTTTACCAGCTGAGCCGCCAGGGAAGCCCAATGTGATGATGACATTCCAAGGGGAAGAAGCAGTAAACACAGGAATAGGGCAAGTCATGGAGGCTAGACTAGGAAAGTAACCTTTTCTGAGCCCCTGCTAGAGCCCAGAGCCCTGTGGCAGAGCCTCCACATGCCTTATTTCATTTGGTTCTGAGAATGCCTCCACTAAGGTGGGTCTGGTTACCACCATTTTACAGATGAGGCTCCCATAGCTGATAAGCAGTGGGGCTGGCTACCATCCTAAGGGCTGTTTGACTGTGAAGACCAGGCACCTGATAAATTCTCTAACTCTCCCACCCAAATTTGCCCTGAATCCAACAGTGCATCCTCACACTTACAGGCGTTCTTGCTTCAGCTGCCTGACGTTGTGTGTAGACAGCCTGCAGACAGCAGGCCCAGGGGGAAACCCTCCAAGTGCCGATGGTGGCTGTGGAGGCAGCCGAGTCACCGTGGCCAGAGCAGCTGTATGGGGAAACCATGGTTGAACGCGCCTCCCTGAGAGGCTGCTTCATGGAGCTTCCCCAGATGGCTTGGGGTGGGTCATTTCCTGTCTCTCCTGGGAGGAAGTGTGATCTTAGATCTTAAGATAGAAGCCAACCCCACTTACTCCTGCTCACTGGTTCACTCCCTACCTTCACTCTGGGACAACTCGAGCGAGGCTGTCATGGGAAGAGCCACAGTTGTGAACTCCAGGTTCCGAGAGAGCTATGGAGTGCGTCTTCCTGAAGAGTGCCACAGAGTGTCCTCCTTACCCCCGAGAGGCATAACTTCCCTTTCTGCGGAGCTTTACAGCCAGCGCAGCCCTTCACCCACATCTCGGTCTAGCCACATTCCTTCCCTTGGCCTCAGCTTCCTCGTCTGCAAAATGGGGATAACAGTGGTCGCTGGCACCTAGGGTTGGTGTGAGAATTTAGTATACGTACCACTCACCAAATGGCGACTGTTGTGTAGCAATGCTGCCGTTATATGATTTTCTCATTTAGTCTGAATTTGCTTTTCACAACAGCGTGTGGTTGGGGCTGTTGCAATTCCCTTTTCCAGCAAAGGAAACAGACTCAGTTGGAAGTAGTGATCACTAACATTGACTGAAGGCCTGCTATGTATAAGGCATGGTTTAAGGCACTTAACATCTACCAATTCATTTGATTTCATATCAGCCCTGTGAGGTAGTTACATCATAACCATCATCCTCTAACTTACGTTGAAAGAACCCAGGGTCAGAGTGGCTGACATGCAGCAGATCCCCTGGATCTGTGACGGTGCGGACGCTGACACTGTAGGCTCTGGGTGGGGCCTGGGAGCCTCGGTTTCCAATGGGTTCCCAGCTGGTAGGTGGCGAGGCCAGGATTCGAGCTCAAACACTCAAACCCAGCATCCCTTGCTTTTCCCATCATATGATGCAGCCTCTGTAAGGCTGGACATGCTTATTTTGGAAATGGATGTTAATCATTTCTCTTGGCTCTTTGGTGGACTCTTAGCAAACAGTTGTTAAGTAAACCAAACCATTGGCATTATCCTAATGGCTGTAGTTTATAGAGTTGGCCAGTACTAGGGCTATTGCAGGGCTTTACATATATGTCTTTAATCCTCACAACAGCTTTAGAGGTGGATTCTACTATTATTCCTGTTTTGCTGATGAGGAAATTGGTGGCAGTTCCCACATCACCTGGCTGTGCCAAGTCTAAGGCTAGCTCCAGGTTCTTCTGGCTCTACAATCTCTGATCTGTCCAGTACATGTCCTCTTAGTCACTGCAGTTACTGTCTGACCATAGCTTATGTTATCAACATCAACTTTCTTTCCCAGAGGCTAACCATCAGCAAGCCAGTACTTCCTTTTTCATTGGGTGAACTCCCAGGGATTACTCACAATAATCTTTAAAACAATGGTGGTAAAATATATGTAACATAAAGTTTAGCATTTTTAGGTTTTCAGTTCAGTAACATTAAGTACATTCACATTGTTTTGCAACCACCACTTCCATTCACCTCCAGAACTTTTACATCTTCCCAAACTGAAACTGTTCCCATTCAACAGGAACTCCCCAATCCCGCACCCCTGACCCTGCACTTCCGTCCCCCACCCCGATCCTGGCATTCCCCCTTCTTGATGAACTTGACTCCTCTTAAGTACCTCACATAAGTGGAATCATGTAATATTTATCCATTTGCGTCTGGTTTGTTTCACTTAGGCAAATAGTGTTTCCAAGGTTCACCTATATTGTAGCAAGGCTAATTCTTTTGAAATGTGAATAATCATTTTCCAGTTTGTGTCTCTGATTTTCATCCAGCAGGGCACACCTTTAGAAAACAACAAAACTCCAGAAATTAAGGACATGAGCACTGACGTCTTTTTCAGAGCTCAGGCTGAATTGAACAGGGGTGCTTCCGAACAGGGCAGAGCAGCAGTCCATTAGCAGTACAAATGCAAAGTGGTTACCTTCCTCCAAAGCTTACCAGTGTGTCAGCAAAATACAATTTTGAAAGCAAAACCAGATGCCTCCTTGGTGGAGAGTCAGTCTTAATACACAACTGATGTTCTGCTACAGAGAGTCTTACAGAACCCAGTGTTCACATGGGTCTTCTGTCTCTGACCTTCGGCAGAGATGATTCTTCTTTTTTAAACTGATTTTTACCCGAGTATAGCTGGTTTAGAAGATTGTGTTAGTTTCTACTGTCCAGCAAAATGAATCAGCCATACATGTACATACACCCCCTCCCTTTTGGACTCTCCATTCAGGTCACCACAGTGCACTGAGTGGAGTTCCCTGGGCTGTACAGTGGTTCTCACTATTTTATACATTATCTTCTTAAGTCCTCTAACCATGTGCTTCACTTCCAGAACAGGGGGCAGGACTAGCTCCGTTATGACTTTTTAAGGTTGGAACCGTTTCTGGGATTCTTTTTTGTTTTATTATGTTTAAAATAATCATTTCCCCCAATCCCCAAATATCTTTTATTTCATTCTCTTTATGGATTTTGCCTTTTTCTGGTATCTTCTGTGCTACTTCACTTTCATATTTTTAGTGAGTTCAATTCACTTAAAAAATCCTATGTATTTGAAAAAGAAACCTTACATAATTACTTCCAAGGGAAAACCAGTATTGCTTTGAGTATAATGAAGCTAATCAAGTTACCCATATGGATTTAAAGGGACATATATTTGAGCTCCAACTTTGTAAAAATGCTTAAAATAGTAATTGACACGTACATTATGTCATTTAATTTTCACCATGACATTGTGGGGTTGGATACTATTCCTACCTCCATTTTACAGGTGAGAAATGGAGACTTTGAGAAGTTTTATAACCAGTGGCCATTCCCTGTCTTATTGTTGTTATACGCTCCATGCGGAGTGGAGTTTTAGAGCTGCAGCCCAGGTTTCAGTGGCTCAAAGATGGAAAAGTGTATGTGTTGATTAATATTGCTTTTCCGTTGAAGTGCCAGGAACGTGGACTAATCTAGATTTCTATTAATTTTACGTTAGCAGCAATGACAGTTTTACTGGGAGAGGCTGATAGCCATCAGTCTGTAAGGATGGGAGTGGGACATAACATAAACAAGCTTCTCAGAAGGGCTACAAAGAAAGCGAGGATGCCTAGACTTGGAGCACTCGGGTGTGCATGTGGGGATTTGCACGTAGTGGTGGTGGGTGTCTCGTGTGTGCGTGTGTGTGTGTGTGTGTGTGTGTGTGTGTGTGTCTTTGGGAGCTCATGCAGTGCCCCAGATGCTACCAGCGTTCACAGTGCTGTGTCGGCTCCTGCCTTAGCCAACTTCTCGGAATGTTCCAGGGCTGCAGCTGGTCCCTTCATGTCCTGATTGACAGGACATACTTCCTAAAGCTTCTAACCATCTTCCTGCAAGCCAGGTAGGGAGGGGCCTTGATAAGAAAGTGAAATTCAGGGCAATTAAGTGCAGTCTGAATCCCGAGAATGCATTTTCTGACTGCAGTTATGTGCCAACTGCTTTCTGTGCCATTTCATTCATTTGGGGCGACTTTACAAAACTGGTGCTGCATTCAGAGCCTCAGCTGGATAGATGAAATCACTCATCCTATTTTTAAGCCTCCAGTGGAAATGAGTGTAGGGTAGGGCAGAAGTCCTCAGAGGCTCAGCGTGGAAGGCTGTCTTAGACTGGCTGAAATTTGCAGATTGCCCACCGGTAGCACAAGGCAGCGATTTGAACCTTTAGAGACACCTGGTTTACATGGTCACTTGCTAGTTAGCTCTCCTGAGATGAATTACTTAATTTCCCTAAACCTCAGTTTCCTCATCTGTTCAGTGGGTTTTTAAAAAATTGTGATAAAACATCCATAGTGTCAAATTTGCCATTTTTGATATTTTTAGATGTACCATTCAGCGGCATGAAATACATTCACATTGTTGTGTAAATGGGATTTTAGATAGAATTAGATTGGAGAGTGTAAGGTGCTAAGGTGCTTAGAACAGAGCCTAATAACTGGAGGTTGTTCAATAAGTGGCAACTAAGTTTATTACTATTATTTTGTATTATCTACTAATTATCTTGTGCTTTTCAAAATATAAGACCTATTCTGGTGACAGGTGTTTCTTGGGTGAGGACAGGGGCTAAGCAGTGGATGATACAAAGATGAGGGGTGGGTGTGGAACCTGCCACCTGACTTGCGGGACTCAGCCTAGTATGCAAGGTGAATTTATAGATATATGTATATTTGTATATACATATGTCCTGACGTATAATACATACATAAGTAGTATACAGTATATATGTACTTATATATACTACATACTTATGTATACATCAGGATATATGTATATACACATTTATATGTACATATGTAGTATATATGAATATATGGGATGATTCATACATGCATAATATACCTATGTATGTGACAATATGTGTATACATGTAACATATATACCTTATATGTATATATGAATAGGTGCACACACAAACACACAGAAGAGCACTGCCATGAAGGACAATAAAACACTTCAAGAAACCAAAGGAGAAGAGAGGGATTCCAAGGGGTGTGTGATACAAGAGAAGCAAGGTTAAGAAAAACATTTGGCTGGACTCTAAAGACTTGAAAGTTACAAAGCACCTTGGCCTTCACAATCTCACCTTGATTAATTTTTTTCTTACCATTCTCACAATAGTCCTGCAATCTAGAACACGATAGGGATCATGGGTTTGCATTTTCTTGTAGGTGGACTGAGGCTCAGAGTGGCTAAGTGACCCTGCTCCATGGCACAGATGGCTGGTGGTGGAGTGTGGGCTGCACTGTGGTGACACAGAGCCCGGTGCTCTGGGTCCATTTCATCTAGGGTTCCAAGGTGTGCACCACACAGTTCTGATCAGTGTCTAGGTGATGTCTGGTGCACAGGCAGGTGCATATACCACATGGATGGATGCTGTGAGATTTTCGGTAGGCCGCAGACAGTTCTCAGAGTAGTAACTATACACTTTAGTGTTCATCAGAAATACCAAGCATGTGATTCTGTGAGTATTTCTCAGGGTACATCTTTACTGATGTGAGAAGAGAGTCCTTGCACAGAGTGATTTTTAAGTAATAGACCGTGCAGTGGGGGCCAAGCACTGCAGTTGGGAGTCACAGGCCCAGTTGTGCAAACTGGTCCTTCTGTGAAAGCTCAGGGCTGGAGAGCAGAGGATGACCCAACCCAGCTGGCATAGCCAGCCAGGGGCACCTCAGATGCTCTAGTCTGGGAGGTGTGAGCGGAGCTAGTGCAGACAGTGACTGCAGTGCTAACAGGCTCCCTGGGTCTCACTTCTCTTTGTAGATTGCGGACTTTGGGCTTTCCAACCTGTACCAGAAGGACAAGTTCTTGCAAACGTTCTGTGGGAGCCCACTCTACGCCTCTCCTGAAATTGTCAATGGGAGGCCTTACCGAGGGCCAGAGGTAAGCAGCTTGCCTGGTGTGTCAAGGTGGGGGGGCTTGAGGGAAGGAAAGAACTTAACCTAGGAATACTTAAAAAAAAAAAACCCATAAAAGCAAGCAAGCAAAACCTTATATGATTATAAAAGCCATAATATATATGTGTATATATATATCTGGAAGAAAAATCCAGAAAACCTAAAAGAGAAAATAAAGTTGCCCCCAATTTCTCCATGAGAGATAACCAGTTAATATCTATGTGATTTTTAAAAAGAGTTTTTCCCCCCCGTGTAGATCTCATATTTCAAATAATTGAGATCACTATATACATGTATATCTCACCTTTTATTAACTTAAATTGTCATATTTTCTAAATTTGTTATTAAAAACATGGTTTTTAGTAATGGCACACTTATTTTATGCGTATACCATAATTTATTTAATCACTTACCTAGATTTAGACAGATTGTTTCTAGTTTTTCCCTATTATAACAAAACAGGCAAAAGAGAAAGCAAACTCTCACTCTGCAGTGAGTCTTTTTGCATGCATTTTGGACAGCATGTATTTTTGATCAAGGAAATACATTTTAATTGCATCTCCTGACTCATGAGAAATGCATCTCTCTATATGCCTAAACCTATCAGGGCCAATAAAAGACGTGTATGTGAGAATGTCCTTTTGAAAATGGGTGAGTTGTGACTGATTACTCATTTTTAGAAAGATAGTTCTATTTGCAGAGAGAGTCATCTACTTAGGATCCTTTAAATAGCAGCCATTCAGTGGATTGAAATGTTTTCTTCCAAATATTTATCTGTTTGAGAGTGTTTAGGTGCAGGGCAAGAGGGTAGAGAGATGGATGCCAAGAGCCTCCATTAACTGCAGTAAAGTCTTACTAAAATAAGAATGTAAGGGAGGAGCCTAGGATCCAATTTACAAAACTGCAGAAACTCAACACTAAATTTATCATAGATAACGAATGCTCGTATGATCGCTGATGGTCTGTTTCCGAGGTTACAAGCTGGCAGCCTGTGATCTGGCCAGCAAGCACACTTTATTTGGCCACGTTAGTCTTCCTAAAAAAGTGAACAAACATTTAATCAATGGGCGATTTCACATAAAAGTCTGTTTTCTGACTTCTCTTGGAAAACCAAAGGCTCTAATAGTGCTGGGCCTGTTTGACTAAGTGGCACCCAGCAGCCAGAGGAGGCTGCCTGCTTAAGATGGGTTACTGCCCTCCACAGTTTGCCTTCAAACCAACACTTGTCTCTTCAACCCCACCTTGTCTCTTGCCTTGTTCATGTTTGTTGCCTGCTTGGCTCTTGTAGCCATTTGGGTTTGCAGCCTCTGAGCCATTTGAAGAAGGTGCAGGATTCCTGAATAAGGAGTCCAGAGACCCGTGTTCCCGTCTGACCTCCATCACTGGGATAGGGCGTCTCCGGAGAAACCATTTAACTCCCTTGGGCCTCATCTGTCAAATGGGGCTGAAAATAACGCAGGGCCCTACCTGTTTCCCCAAATTATAGTGAGGATCAAAGAAGATCATCTGTTGAAGAAAGTTCTATGAATTAGGACTGTTTGAAACGGAAAGGTCAGGCTCTGAAGCAGGCCCCAGGTGCACTGCATATCAGGTGTCAGGCCATGGTGGGAACCTGGCTGCCAGGTGCTAAATTCCCTTCCTGGGGTCGTTGTGGGTGGCTGCTCATGGTCTGTGATGCTGATGTTTGGGAAGGGAATCTACTTGTCCTGTCTCTCTCTGCTTCAGGTGGACAGCTGGGCCCTGGGCGTACTGCTTTACACTCTTGTTTACGGAACAATGCCCTTTGATGGTTTTGATCACAAGAACCTCATCCGGCAGATCAGCAGTGGTGAATATCGGGAGCCCACGCAGCCCTCAGGTGCGCGCCCATGGACGGCCAGCAGCTGGGCCGGGCGAGGCCAGCTCACATGTCCCGCTTTTGTGTCGATGTCTGTAAGGAAGACACCTGCTATTCCTCTTCTCCCCAGATCTTTGCTGAGCTGACTTGTTAGTCCGCTTTCCCCAAACCTTTCCACTGTAGTACCTGCAGATCAGTTGTTCTACAAAGCAGGCTAAGAGTCCTATTTTCTTGCTGTGCAAACTTGGGCAAGGCTCTTACCCTGTTTAGATTCTGATTTCCGCTATTGGTGCACATTTTGGAAAAGGTATTACATGAAATCCCTTCTAGTCTGTGTAGACTCTAAGTGCACGAGGGTGGCAACTACTCTTTTTCACACCTTACCCCGCTGTGGGTATGGTGCATGGGTGTTGTTTCATTACCATGGCCGAGAACAACTTTATCCCATTGCTCCCACCTCCTAGCAAACTCAGTGGTTTAAATGACTTCGATGAGCCATGTCTCTTGGTTCCCTGGATTGATGAGAGTTCCTCTGGCCTGGCTGGGGTTTCTCCTGCAGTTGCAGTCAGGTGGTAGCTGAGGCTGGGGCCAATTGTGGGGACACCTTGGGATCCCTCTGTGTGGGCTGTCTCTATGAGCAGCCTCCTCAGGCCTGTCCATCCAGGGGGTAGCCTGGACTTGTTACATAGCAGCTCAGGGCTTGAAGATGGAGGAAGAAGTGGCTGCCAGGTCTTCTTAATGTCTCCTTGGAAGCCAGATAAGGTCACTTCTGCCATGTTTTCAGTCAAAGTGACCAAGGCCATAAGCTCCATCTCTTGACAGGAGAGCATCATGTGGGTATAGAAGGGGTGTGTACAGGTAGTCGACTTTAGAATGTAATTAACAGACCTTTCATATACACACATCCTACACATGTGCACACACACAGACACACACAAGTTGATTCTCATTATTTGCGACAATTCAGTAAGGTTGCTGTGAATGATAAATTCGTGAATACTGAACCACTGCTCCTAGGGAGATATAGGGCTCGACTCCTGTGAGCCTCTGGTCACAGTGTGTTTGTCAGCGGATCACTCCATATCCTTGTCTTATGTACATTTCTGTTTAAAGGTGCCTCTTTTAAACTATACTGTTGATTCATGAACATCAAACTCACAGCCAACAGCACTTTAATTCATGCCTGGGAGCAGCTTGTCTGACACTTGTCTGCTACCTGTCTGACATTTTCTCTGCATGGCACCTCACCGTCTTCTTGCCCTTACAATCACCAGACAGCACTTCAGCACCACACTTGGGGGCCATTTCAACAGTGAGATCACCAACAAAAAGGGCAACAGTGTGAAAAGCATGAACTAAATGGATTATGAAAAGGACACTTCCAGCACAAGAGCAGAAACAAGAAGACAGTGCCTTGTTGCCTGGTTCTGGCTCAGGTGGGAGCACACATGCACAGTGAGGGCAACTCATTTTTTGCTCCTCTGTGGAAAGCACCCCGAGTATTGATTTGGGGGTTATAATACAGCTTAGTGAGTGGGCAAATTTATAAATACAGAATCTGAATAATGAACATTGACTTATTTTATATAATAGATATAGATAGACACATATCTATATCTGTATATATTTTTCAATGAGCCAACCTGTGGGGTCTGTTGGAGAAAATTCACGGTGACCTCTATGGTAGCCTTTTTGGCTCAGTAGCCAAATGGTGCCAACACAGTTTCTGGCACATTACAGGGGTCCAGAGACTATTTCTTGACCGAATGAATGAACATCCTGTTGCTGTACAGAGGTGTGCCTCACCCCCGGCGCCATTGCCAGGGCCCTGCCAGCTGCTCATTAGCTGTGTAAGTAGCAGAGGGGAGGTGGCGCCTTCCTGGGATATAATTCAACCCCCACTGGGGAAGCACAGTTTGATCTTAAAAGGTGATTTATAAGCTGCGAGAGTCAGTTGGTTCCTGTGGCCTCCTCAACATCCCTTTGGGGCTTTCCCTTAATTCTTTGGCAGCAGAAATTTGCAAATGGAATTTTTCAGACGGGCCATAAATGGATAGCAGATAGAGATCAGCTCTCTGATCCGACAGCTGGGTAGGCTGTGGATTATGTCAGAGAGGGACAGGAGGTGAGCGCTGGGTGTGGGTCTCAGCCTGGCTGAGGCCCTGGGGTTCAGGCCAGCCTTGAGCACAGTGCCTTTCAGTGCCCAGGTGTGCCAGCTATGAGCATCTCTCCATCCTTCTCTGTCTCTCCCTCTCTGATAAGCCTCTTTTCTTTCTTTTTTGCCATTTTAGCCCTAAAATTCCCTCTCTGTGCTGACATACTTTCCCAATGACCCGAGCAGTGTGTATTCATATAAGTCTACCTTTGGAGAACTAAAGAAAGTCACGGTAATCTATACCTGTTTTCCCTTTTGGTAAGATGATACCCACCAAAAGAATGGTGGGGCCCTGCTTGGACTTGGGCCTGGATTCTTTCCTGGTTACCTGGTCTTCCCCATTTTGTAAAGATCTGAGTTGATGGAAAGCTCAGCAATTCGACACGTCACCTGTGTGAAGAAGCATGCCAGGCTGTGATGGCACCCTGGCCTGTGACTCTGAGTCTGGCTGGTGCCTTCTGATGTCCAGTCTGGAAGGCTGCAGCTTCCTGCTCCACAGTGTGGCTGAACTAGGGCTTCCTCCAGATTTTCCTCAAATGAGTGTCTCCTGGAGTGTCAGCCCTGTGGCAAAGCCCAAAGCTTCCATAAAATGTATTGTTCCTAGAATTCTCTGGTGATCCAGTGGTTAGGGCTCTGTACTTCCACGGCAAGGGGCATGGGTTTGATCCCTGGTCCAGTAACTAAGGTCCTGCGTGCCATGCAGGGCATGGCCAAAAATAGACCAAAAAATGTATTGTTCCTTTTCTTTCTTGTCCCGTAGATGCTCGAGGCCTCATTCGGTGGATGCTGATGGTGAATCCCGACCGCCGGGCCACCATCGAGGACATCGCCAACCACTGGTGGGTGAACTGGGGCTACAAGAGCAGTGTCTGTGACTGTGATGCCCTTCACAGCTCCGAGTCCCCACTCTTGGCCCGCATTATCGACTGGCACCACCGTTCCACGGGGCTGCAGGCTGAAGCCGAAGCCAAAATAAAAGGCTTGGCCAAACCGGGGGCCCCCGAGGTTGTGCTGGAGCGTCAGCGGTCGCTGAAGAAGTCCAAGAAAGAGAACGACTTCCCTCAGCCTGGCCAGGACTCGGTGCCCGAGAGCCCATCCAAGCTGAGCTCCAAGCGGCCCAAAGGGATCCTGAAGAAGCGGAGCAACAGCGAGCATCGCTCCCACAGCACTGGCTTCATCGAGGGCGTCGTCAGCCCGGCCTTACCGCCCGCTTTCAAGCTGGAACAGGACTTGTGCCGGACTGCTGTGCCCCTACCAAGCCCCCCCGAGGCCGAAGTGCCAGGTAAACTCAGCCCCAAACAGTCGGCCGCAATGCCCAAGAAAGGCATCCTGAAAAAGACCCAACAGAGAGAATCGGGTTACTATTCGTCCCCAGAACGCAGCGAGTCTTCGGAGCTGCTGGACAGTAACGATGGGCTGGGCAGCAGCATTCCCTCCCCCGGCCCCCCGGACCCGGCCAGGGTGCCATCCCACAGCCTCTCCTGTCGCAGGAAGGGCATCTTGAAGCATAGCAGCAAGTATTCAGCGGGCACCATGGACCCGGCCCTGGCCAGCCCCGAAATGCCCACACTGGAATCCTTGCTGGAGCCGGGTGTCCCCACCGAGGGCCTCTCCCGGAGCTACAGCCGGCCTTCCAGCGTCATCAGCGACGACAGCGTCCTGTCCAGCGACTCCTTCGACTTGCTCGACTTGCAGGAGCACCGCCCCACCCGCCAGCGCATCCGCAGCTGTGTCTCTGCCGAGAATTTCCTCCAGATCCAGGACTTTGAGGGGCTCCAGAACCGGCCCCGGCCCCAGTACCTGAAGCGGTACCGGAACCGGCTGGCAGACAGCAGCTTCTCCCTCCTCACAGACATGGACGACGTCACTCAGGTCTACAAGAAGGCGCTGGAAATCTGCAGCAAGCTCAACTAGCTCCTGGGGTGCAGGGGTGGGGTGGGGTGGGTACGAGGGAGAGGAGTGGGAATGAAGACTGGGCTCTGGAGCTGGCTACCTCTTTGCTGGTCATGACAATAGACTGACAAAGGGATTGGTGCTGTTTGGCTTTGTCCAAATTTGAAAGCTGAGTCAGTGCCTATGTGGGAGAGGTGGGCAGGTGGCCAGTCCTGCTGACTGCCAGTTAGAATTGGGATCCTAATTGGCATTTTGCTTTATGGCATCTCCTAGGGGACCAGCTGTCCAGAGGAGGTGGTGTTGGCCAGCACTTCCAGGATAGGGAGGAAGCATATGGGAGAGGAAGCATTTCTCTAGAAGTCATCCACATGCTTCTGGAGGAGGGCAGGACAGACTATAGCCATCTGTTGTGAAATCACTCAGAGCTTGCTCTTTCTCATGTTATTAGCAGGCTTGGTCTGACTGCATGGGGTGGGCATGTCGATTTTAGTGATCTGAGCTTGAATCAATGATCGATTGATAAGGGCTGCTGGGTGCATTGGTTTGAGTAGCCCAGTGGGAAGGAGTGCTGTGATTGGTTAGTAATGGCTGTCATGGGGATGGGAAGGGGTGCAGTAGCACTCATGCCTTGTAGTTGTCATCCTTGACCTGGCTAAGCCTTGGGAGTGTTATTGTAGATCCCATGGGATCTATGTCGTCTCTTTTATGCCACCGTGGGGCATTTGTTAATTTGCTACTCTACCTTGAATGGAAGACAGGGCCTTGGTCAGAGAAGGAGTGCTCTGGACACTGCTAAGGACTTAGAGTCAGCCCATGGTGATTGTTTGGCTTCTTGTTGTCTCCCTCTTCTTTCCTAGTGTCTGCCTGGCTCTTCAGCACAACCTCCCAAGGGTGGACAGGGGGAAAGTTGGTGGTGTCAGAGGTCAAAACTATGGTGCAGAACAGTGCTCGAGACCCTCTGTGATCTTTCTAAATGAACGGAAATTGATCCATACCAGCAAGGGGGCAACTTGTCAATTTCTTTAATGTCTCAATATTAACTGGAATGCTGCCTTCCAGGTTCTCACCTGCATGAATGTTTTGAATTGGATGTGATACTGGCTACAGTCTCCAAAGGAGTAACTGACTCAACTATTTACCCTATTTACTCACAGTAAACAGTTTCTTCATCCACTCAGTGTAGAATCCTCAGAGGTAGGCGAGTTTGCTTCTGGGAGTTAGTGTGTAGGTGGGATATTTGAAGGAGGAAAGTCAAGTCAGGCAGAAGGTGTTTTCCCCCTCAAATCTAGGTATTCTGTGTCAAGGGTTTGAACTCCTAGACTTTGAGGGAAAGGTTCCAGCCACTCAAATGAATAAGCTGCTGAAAGAGCAGAGGGGGTTGGGAGGAAGAAAGTGGGAGAGGGAACATCTCCCGGGACGTCTTCCTGATGGTTCTGGAGAAGGCAGACGAGAGGTGTGACAGGACTCTTCTCTTGAAAAGTTACATAACTCACTTGTGTAACTTCTGGACACCCAGATTGCAGGTGAGAAGACATCACTCCCACAATGGGACATCTTCAGATACTGAGTTTGGGATTGATGGTCATATTTGGGAGTTTGGGACAACCTCAGATTCTACTGGCCCCAGCTAATTGAAACTCTTGTTTCAAGATGGCCAACTTCTGAAAGCCACTTGGGTATTTAAGGAGAACTAGTCTTGGGGGATGTTTGGGGGGAAAACCAACATGGGCGGTGAGAAGGAATTTACCTTCAGACACTAAGAACATTGATTACAATGAAACTGCCCTTTGCCAAAGGAGAAGGCTCTAGTTCTCCCCTTGTCACCAGCTCTGGGGTTTTGGCTTGTGCATCCCTTCGGGTTGAGCTGAGTAGTATAATATGGGAAGCTTTGTGGGTTTCGTTTCATTCAATTTCACCTCCTACCTGAACTCTAATATAGGTTCAAAGGGAAAAAAATCTATAGCTAGCAAATTGTATGTGGGCTATGTGGGTGCGTGGAGGGCATTCTCCAACCTCTAAAGCTCCTTCTTCCTTGTATCACTTTATGCAACCTTTTCTGGACAGCCTATACTGCCACACTGCTGGTCCCTCATGCATGGCAGCCTGTCTAGTTGGTAGCTGTCAGTGTGACTTAGGTATAACATCTACCTACTGGTTGATGTAGTTTCCTTTTGCCCAAGTGATTGTGTCTGTTTGGTATTTTCCATCCTTATAATCTTTAAGTAAAAGTGACACTATTAAGGAAAGTCATTCTATCCCTAGTCTCCAAAAGAGAAAACATGTATTTTCTCTTTCTCAGTAGACCCAGACAGTGGATTGTGGCAAAGACAGTTCTCCACTCAGAGGCAGAGACTGCACTGAGTCCTAGTCTGCTGGTGATCTTAGGCACCTGCAGTATTTCAGGGGCTGAGTTTTCTCTTCAATGAGGGCTGGATTAGCTGCAGGTTCTGACAGTCTGCTAACATCCTCTGATTCTGGATATGATGTTGACTCTGTCCTTTCAAAAAAGAAAGAAAAAACTTGGAATAGAGGGAAAAGACCGCAAAGCAGCTCCCTTCCTTCTTAAGTAAGTCCTCTCATCCCTTCCAGCTGAGGAAATCATGCTTGATTTATTTCCATGGAATTACAAATGAGAGACACTTTGATGACCTGGTGGACCAAGCAGGAGATTCGAAGTCAGCTCTCCTGGTCCTTTCCTTGCCTCTGTGGGCCTTTCAGTGTCTTAGTTTACACATCTGCCAAAGGAGTAGAGTTAATACTTCTTTTTACAGGTAAATTTCAAGGCATGATCAGTTTTCAGGAAGTGCTTCAAGACCCCAGGTGAAATGAAAATGCCAAGTGCTCTCTGAATTTCCATCTCTGTTATAAGGTGCTGCTTCTGCAGATGGCAAAGAGTACCTTTTGGGGTGAAATTCAGGTGAGTGTTGGCCAAGCCTGTTGTCTTGAGTACAAATGTGAATGACTGACTGACTGCTTATTGCCAAACTGGAAATGTTCTGTAGGGATTTACTGGCATGGTATCATTCCTAGAAGAAAAAAAAAAAAAAAGAGAGAAACTTGACTGCACATTTTTTTTTATCCATGTTGTGACTTTTATTTAATTTCTTTTTTTTTTTTTTTTTTGGTAATAAAAAGTTGACTTTTTTATTTGAATTTGTCTTTTTTTATTTATTGGTCTGAAAGGCATTTCAAAGGTATTATAATAATATATTGGTGTAATTTAATTGGTGCAACATGCTTTATGGCTCCAGTCAAAATTGGTTTTCATTCATTTGATTGGTTTGAGCCCAGGGCAGCCTATAGGGGATTAAAAAAAAAGCTGGATAACCACCCAAAGTGTTTGTATTTTCATTGGAAACTGATTTTGTTTTTGTTTGTTTTTATTTTTAAATTAAATAAATTGCCATGAACTGAACTGGAAACTTGCATCTTTATTTGGTTGTTTTTCTCTTAGTTAAGAGATAGATTGGGTATTAAGTAACAGAAACCCACCCATTAGCTTAAGCACAAAAGGGAAATTTCTCCAAAGTTCTCAGAAGAGGAAATGTAGCTGGCAGTGCAGTTGGAACCAGGAATTGAAAAAGTAGGATCCAGGTCCTCTTTTCTGCTCCTTCTCACAGTCTGATTTTATTATTCTATTTCCATAGCCTTACTTTCTCCTCCCAGGTTTTAATGACCCACCTTGGCTTACCTGATAGCTTATAAATTCACATGTTCTCAGTTCTAGTTTCCAAAAAGTTGGCCAGCTTCCTGCAACCTGTACTAGAGATAGCATCAAAGGTTAACTCAGCCACACCTGCTTCCCATGTCAGCCTCCTCTGCCTGCCCCCTGCCAGGGTTCTCTTCATCTGGGCAGGTGTTGTCTCATTGCAAAGAAGTGTCGGACTCTTGTGACCCTATGTGCTGTAGACCACCAGGCTCCTTCTGTCCATGGAATTTCCCAAGCAAGAATACTGGACTGGGTTACCATTTCCTTCTTCAGGGGATCTTCCTGACCCAGGGGTTGAATTCATGTCTTCTGCATTGGCAGGTGGATTCTTTACCACTGTGCCACCTGGGAAACCCTGTTATAGAGGCTGAATCGAATGTGACATGTAAGGGGTAGCCAGAAAGTAGAGCTGGCTGTATTGCCACAGCTAACTTATTGTCAGCTATGTCGGTAAGGTTATGTGAGGTTAATGTAAAGTGGTGACTTTCAGGAAAATCAAGAGAATTAGTATTTATTGAGCATCTACATGGGTGCTTGCTTCATCCTATTCAGTGGCAAATGGTATAAACCCAATTTATACCATGTTAGGGCTTCCCAGGTAGCTCAGCAGTAAAGAATCTGCCTGCAACACAGGAGTCATAAGAGACTTCGGTTCTATTCCAGAATCAGGAAGATCCCCTAAAGGAGGAAATGGCAACCCACTCCAGTATTCTTGCCTGTAGACTCCCATGGCTAGAACAAGCCTGGTGGGCCACAGTCCATTTGGGAAGAGTCAGACACAACTGAAGCGACTTAGCATGTGCACATGCAGACCCTGTTACCTAACAAGACAAATTTACTGCTTCATGCAACTGAGAGGTCCAAGATACGTGTCTCAGCCACAGCTGATCCAGGAGTTCAAGTGATTCCTCGGTCTCTTTTTTACTCACTTTTGCCAGATATAATAAGCTTTATTTGGGGGCAGGTTCTCTTTGCACAGTAGCAAGAGAGCTCCAGGTAGTCACAGAGTTATGTAGTCCTCTTAGAGTTTGATCCTAGAGTCAAGAGAGATGTTTAATATACTAGCTTTTATGCACCAAGAAAGGACCATGATTGGCTTTCTGGGGTCACATGTCTCACTCTGACCCAGTCACAGAGTCCCCATGGAGAGATGCTCTGATTGCTCTAGCCTGGATCATGTGTCCATCCTTGTGATATACTTGAGTGACAGCCCCTTCAGAAGCACAGAGCTGGGGAGGGCCACTGTCCGAAAAGAAGGGATGTAAACCTGACAAAAAGTGACCCATGTTAGTTGCAACTTCTGGACATTAATTTCCTCATCTATAAAATAGCATTAAAGGATCCTAACTTTCAGAGTTATTGTAAAGATTAAATGAAATAAATCACTTAATACAGGATCTGACACAGAAGATTTTTAATTTATAAACAAGAGATCAGGAAAGGCAATAATATAGAAAGGAGATATATATATTTTTAGGAAGATTTTTAGCTGTAAAATCAGGTATAACATCAGAAAATTCAGTTGAAACTGGTTTAAACACTACAGGGGCTTTAATAGTTCATATAGTTGGAATTTTAGATAGGGCAAATATCATGGTTACTTAGGTCTAGTGGGAAAAATGGATAGTAAATAACAAACACCAAAAATGGATCGTAAACAAACATCCCCCCCCACACACAAACACCACCCCAAATTAGATTGTAGTAAGAGCTATAAATTAAATGGCTAGGGCCCAGAATCAGAGAATTAAGGGAGGGCTACCTCTTGTAGAAAGAGTAGTCAGGGAGGGCATCCCTGAAGAGGTGACTCTTGGGGAGAGGTCTGAAGACGAAGAACTAACCATACGAAGAGTGATCATTCCAGGCAGAGGGAACAATGTACGCAAAGGCCTTGGTGTCTTTAAAACAGAGCTTTATAGGGTTAAATTCAGGTCCATTTGTAGAGCACAATCATGATCCAGGAAGTCTGGTGTTTTGCTAAACATATGTGGCCACGTACTAATGTGAACTGGCTGTGATCATTTATGATTCTGTGTATCCTTAATTACAAATGGCTGCTTCCTCTGACAGGTGGTCCCCAGACGAGACATATGCCAGGACATGCAGTTTTCGAGGAGAATATGTTTCCACTGCAGAAATTCGCTGCCAATGTATTGACATTTATGGAGAGGATTTTTTTCTTTAGTCCACAGAACCATGTGAAGTTTGGGGCATGGAAGTGGAGCAGTGCTGTTCTATAAAGACCAGAAAAATGCAGACTAAAGTTTTCATATCATAAAACCTGCCCCATTCTATCACAACTGGGGGTTCCAGTAAGGAATTGTGTAGAAAATTAGCAATCCATTTTCCTTTAAAACTGACAGTTATTTTCTTACTGATAAAAAATTTACACTTCCTGCCCCTACCTGACTGGGAATAGCAACTCTATCTTGACCAACTGGTTCCTCTGTCCGCTCCCTGTGCTAGTTTTCATTTTTTAAATAAGTCTGGATGGGCTATGTTATATTAAAGTTACCAACCCTGAAATGTGTGTAACTCAGTGGCCCTTAGACTCCACCAAGTGCAATATACCTTGGGCAGCTCTTCCTAGCATGCCATCTCCACGTGGGCACTCCAGGATCTGAACTTCTTTCATCCTGTGGTTCTGTCATCTTGGGGTCCTTTTCTATCTATTCCAATGAGGGCAAGAGAGAGCACAAGTCAGGACTTCTTAATGATCAGGACTGGATGTGGTGTTCATCATTAGAGATCAGTCACTTGACCCCAAGCTAACTTCCTGCACAGTCTTCAAGTCTATAGTGCTTAAAAAAGTGAAAAGTAAAATAAAATCAGATGGACTCATAACATTGGCTCTGTCATAAGTTCCATCTGTTTACCACGGGTGAGCGGGCAGCATAAACAAAAATCAGTATAGTTAATAGCAACCAGGTACCTACTGAGCTGCAGGCATTGAGTCTTCCCTTTAATGCTTTACCTCTTTTAATGTTCCTTGTGTTTCCTTATCTCTGGTTTTTAAAGATGAAGGGCTTCCCTGGTGGCTGAGAGAGTAAAGAATCTGCTTGCAATGCAGGAGACCCGGGTTTAATCCCTGGACCAGAAAGATCCCCTGGAGAAGTGAATGTCTTACCCACTCCAGTATTCTTGCTTGGAGAATTCCATTGACAGAGGAGCCTGGTGGGCTACAGTTCATGGGCTCTCAGAGAGTTGGACACAACTGAACAACTAACACTTCAAAGATGGGGAAGCAGTCTTGGAAACATACAGTAGCTTGTCCAGATCATCCAGTGGTTAAATGTGGAGCTGGGTTCAAATACAAACCAGACTGACCAGCTTCTGAGTCCAAGACTTTAATTGTTCTGTTGTGCACCTGGGTTGATCCTTCAAGTCAGGCTCCTTGATCACATGCCCCATCTTGTCACCACTCCTGTTTATGGAAATGGCGTTTTCCTGCAGAAGCTAAGTAGATACCATCAGAAATGAAGATGCTGGCCCAAGTCTGCATTCTCCCAACAAACACGGATAGGAGAGCCATAGACCCCCAACACACCATTGGTATCAGATTCTAGAAGACCTGATATCAGTAGATGGAGTTAACATAGTTGACTCAGATTTGTTTATGCTAGAGTGGCATGGGATGAACAGTGAGTCTTTCCCATCCTGAGAACCTGCTGGGCCTTAGAACTCAGTAGAGAGGACATAGGCCTTCAGTGGCCAGGTGCCTTCTGTCCAAAGCTATGTAATCACATGTGCCCCCAAAGAGAGCTCCACGCATTCTTTCCTGTGCTAGTGTGCCTAACACAACCCTGCTCCTAGAGAACTGAGAGCACAAAGCAACTTCTTGTAAACATATGAAAACACAGGATGTCAGTCTGGGCTGCATGGATGTGCTTGGGGTCATGCACAGNAAATATCATGGTTACTTAGGTCTAGTGGGAAAAATGGATAGTAAATAACAAACACCAAAAATGGATCGTAAACAAACATCCCCCCCCACACACAAACACCACCCCAAATTAGATTGTAGTAAGAGCTATAAATTAAATGGCTAGGGCCCAGAATCAGAGAATTAAGGGAGGGCTACCTCTTGTAGAAAGAGTAGTCAGGGAGGGCATCCCTGAAGAGGTGACTCTTGGGGAGAGGTCTGAAGACGAAGAACTAACCATACGAAGAGTGATCATTCCAGGCAGAGGGAACAATGTACGCAAAGGCCTTGGTGTCTTTAAAACAGAGCTTTATAGGGTTAAATTCAGGTCCATTTGTAGAGCACAATCATGATCCAGGAAGTCTGGTGTTTTGCTAAACATATGTGGCCACGTACTAATGTGAACTGGCTGTGATCATTTATGATTCTGTGTATCCTTAATTACAAATGGCTGCTTCCTCTGACAGGTGGTCCCCAGACGAGACATATGCCAGGACATGCAGTTTTCGAGGAGAATATGTTTCCACTGCAGAAATTCGCTGCCAATGTATTGACATTTATGGAGAGGATTTTTTTCTTTAGTCCACAGAACCATGTGAAGTTTGGGGCATGGAAGTGGAGCAGTGCTGTTCTATAAAGACCAGAAAAATGCAGACTAAAGTTTTCATATCATAAAACCTGCCCCATTCTATCACAACTGGGGGTTCCAGTAAGGAATTGTGTAGAAAATTAGCAATCCATTTTCCTTTAAAACTGACAGTTATTTTCTTACTGATAAAAAATTTACACTTCCTGCCCCTACCTGACTGGGAATAGCAACTCTATCTTGACCAACTGGTTCCTCTGTCCGCTCCCTGTGCTAGTTTTCATTTTTTAAATAAGTCTGGATGGGCTATGTTATATTAAAGTTACCAACCCTGAAATGTGTGTAACTCAGTGGCCCTTAGACTCCACCAAGTGCAATATACCTTGGGCAGCTCTTCCTAGCATGCCATCTCCACGTGGGCACTCCAGGATCTGAACTTCTTTCATCCTGTGGTTCTGTCATCTTGGGGTCCTTTTCTATCTATTCCAATGAGGGCAAGAGAGAGCACAAGTCAGGACTTCTTAATGATCAGGACTGGATGTGGTGTTCATCATTAGAGATCAGTCACTTGACCCCAAGCTAACTTCCTGCACAGTCTTCAAGTCTATAGTGCTTAAAAAAGTGAAAAGTAAAATAAAATCAGATGGACTCATAACATTGGCTCTGTCATAAGTTCCATCTGTTTACCACGGGTGAGCGGGCAGCATAAACAAAAATCAGTATAGTTAATAGCAACCAGGTACCTACTGAGCTGCAGGCATTGAGTCTTCCCTTTAATGCTTTACCTCTTTTAATGTTCCTTGTGTTTCCTTATCTCTGGTTTTTAAAGATGAAGGGCTTCCCTGGTGGCTGAGAGAGTAAAGAATCTGCTTGCAATGCAGGAGACCCGGGTTTAATCCCTGGACCAGAAAGATCCCCTGGAGAAGTGAATGTCTTACCCACTCCAGTATTCTTGCTTGGAGAATTCCATTGACAGAGGAGCCTGGTGGGCTACAGTTCATGGGCTCTCAGAGAGTTGGACACAACTGAACAACTAACACTTCAAAGATGGGGAAGCAGTCTTGGAAACATACAGTAGCTTGTCCAGATCATCCAGTGGTTAAATGTGGAGCTGGGTTCAAATACAAACCAGACTGACCAGCTTCTGAGTCCAAGACTTTAATTGTTCTGTTGTGCACCTGGGTTGATCCTTCAAGTCAGGCTCCTTGATCACATGCCCCATCTTGTCACCACTCCTGTTTATGGAAATGGCGTTTTCCTGCAGAAGCTAAGTAGATACCATCAGAAATGAAGATGCTGGCCCAAGTCTGCATTCTCCCAACAAACACGGATAGGAGAGCCATAGACCCCCAACACACCATTGGTATCAGATTCTAGAAGACCTGATATCAGTAGATGGAGTTAACATAGTTGACTCAGATTTGTTTATGCTAGAGTGGCATGGGATGAACAGTGAGTCTTTCCCATCCTGAGAACCTGCTGGGCCTTAGAACTCAGTAGAGAGGACATAGGCCTTCAGTGGCCAGGTGCCTTCTGTCCAAAGCTATGTAATCACATGTGCCCCCAAAGAGAGCTCCACGCATTCTTTCCTGTGCTAGTGTGCCTAACACAACCCTGCTCCTAGAGAACTGAGAGCACAAAGCAACTTCTTGTAAACATATGAAAACACAGGATGTCAGTCTGGGCTGCATGGATGTGCTTGGGGTCATGCACAGCAACAGCAACTTCAATCACACAAGACGCAGAGCATCACCATGTCTTCAACGCCTAGAGCAGGGCCATTGAACAGGCACGGTTCCAGTTGGACATCCAGAGGGACTCCTTGCAGTTAGGTGAAACTCAGGGTGGGAACAATTCATTTAAGAGGCAACGGAGAAAAAGAAGCTCCCCAAAATGGCCACCCTGAGAAAGTCCTGCAAACTGGAATTTGTGAATCACTGAAGCTAAAAAACATCTGATTCAGCAGTGCCTAGGGCATTCCAGAAGCATCAGCCATCAGACTTCGGAGCCCAGGCAAAAGATGCATGCAAAGCAGAAAGCCAGATGTGGACCTCTGAACCAAGCCTGCTGGTTAGCTCCAAAGAGGCCATGGCTGTGGCTTTAATCCCTATGAAGTACAGATGGTCCCAGGTAGTGGGTGCTGCTTTAGGCTGACTTCTCGTAAACACCATTTGGGGCATCATGATGATGAACTAAGACACTCAGGGAAAAATGCTTCCCCTTTGAGAGAAACAACTCATAATCACATGCCCGGTCCTTTTGGGATCCAGAATCGTGGTGGGTTGGAGGAGACAGGCAACAAACAAATAAACACAATATGACAGATGATAATGAGTCAATGGAAGACATAAAGCAGGACAAGGAAATGGGGATGGGATGAGGAACAGTATTTTTGGTACAGTTGTCAGAGAAAGCTTTATTGATTAGGTGACAGTTACGCAGTAAGCCCTGCAGCTGTGTACTGAGAAAGTATTTCAGCCAGAGGAAGCATCAAGTGCAAAGGCCTTAAGTAAGGAGTACATTTGAGGAACTCAAGAAAAAACAAGGACCAGGGTGACTGGAGCAGAGGAAGTATTAGGAAAATGACTGGAGATGATGCCTAGGAGGTAGATGGCTGTGTCATCCCAAGCCACAGAAGCTCACATGGAGTATGTGGAGAGATTATTTTCCTTAAACTTGCAAAGATATGGCCCAATGATGGCTAGAAATCCCCCAGATCTTCACAACTACATTTCAGAGGGAGGACAGATCTTTTTTTGGTAAACTGATGGCTCTACAGTTTACTGCATCCAACTTTAATCACAGTCTACCTTCAAATAATATCATGCCACTTGATATAACATAAAAACTTTCACTTCCCCTACAGTTTTTACACATTTTACTTTTACATGTTTGAAACCTCGCAGTACATTACTGTTTGTTTTAAATTACCTTAATATTATATTTAAAATAGAATTATCTTCATTAAAGAATCAGACCATATAATTCACGTTTACTCCTGATTTCATGTTTGCTGTGTTTTTTACTACTTTGTGTGCCAAGTTTCTCTTTCTGGTATCATTTTCCTTCTTTATGAAAAACTTTCATTAATATTTCTTCTAGTAATGATTAGTTGGTAACAACTTCTCTGAGCTTTTGTCTGAAAAAAAAATCTTCAATTTTAGTTTGGAAAGATATTCTCCAGTTATAACATTTTAGGAGACAGTTTTTATTTTTTGTTCTTTAAAGATATGCCACTGTCTTCTGGTGTCCATAGTTTCTGATGAGAAGTCTGTGAACATTTTCCTCTTTGCTCTCTGTGTATATAGCATGTCTAACATGTCTTTTTTTTTCTAAACAACATTTCATATTTTCTAGTTATCATTTTTTCTTAAGCAATTTGATGGTGATTTCTCTTGGCATGCTTTTCATTGTGTTTATCCCTTGGGTTCATTGAGCTACTTGCATTTATAAGTTTATTGTTTTTGCTAAAATTTCGATTTTGAAATTGCCATTATGTATTCAGATACTCTTTATATTTATTCTCTTTCCAGAACTCCAGTTACGTATGTTATACTGCTTGATATTGTTCACACATTTTATTCTTTCAAACAATGAGGGGTTGTTGGCCTGTTTTTTAGTCTTTCTGTGCTTTGTTTTAGATTTTCTTTTGCAGGAGAAGGGGGAATATGTCTTCAAGTTCACTTTTCTTTGATAGCATTTAATCTGCTGTTAATTTCATCTAGTGAAATTTTCAGATGTGTGATTTTCAGATATTGTTACTTTCATCTCTAAAAGTACTTTTGGCTACTTACATGAATTCATCAATGTCTCTGTACTCTGGCTGGTGGGAATTTGAGTTACTTCCAGTCTGGGTGAGCTCAGAAGTTGTTTGGTTTGCTGCTCCCGAGAAAGTTCTTTTTCATGTTATTTTTCTTCGCTCACTTTCTCCCTACACACTAGCAGATTAGTATTTAAAGACTCAAAGTGTCCCTCTGCAGATCTCTGGAGATATTTCTTTGCACAGTGCCCTCCTCTCCAGCACTCTGCGTCCCCAAATCTAGTTGCCTTAGTCTTCATGGTCTTCCTGAGTACTGTCACTTTCTCTGTTTGGGTTTCCCTTCCTGGTGATTTTCACCAGGTGTTCCTCTCCTGGTGATTGCCCTCTGGTTAAATTCTTACCTCATTTTTTCCTTTCTGTTGGCGGTTATAGTCCTAGGTTGCTTATCGTCTAATGTCTGCAAACAACTGTTTAATATATTTGCTCTGTCTTGCAGGTTGTTTTTTTGTAAAAGAAAAAATGTAAACAAAACAAAAAACAGTGGGGCAAGGTGTATCCCACAAGAGTTTCTCCTTCACAGATAGAAGTTGAAGTTTAGTCATTTGTCCAAACACAGAAATAATTCATGGCAGAACTGGATCTTAGACTCAGATATGACAGAATTTAGAGCCCGTGGCTTTCACTGTTACTAAGATCATGTTCCTCTTCACCATCCCCACCCTCTTTTTAAAAACACACTCCAGAAAGCAGGTAGGTAAAAATCCTGTCCTTGAAAGTCCAGTAAAGTCCAGGAGCTTGCCATTGTAGTTGGCTACTACTCATAGGTGCCCTGCCAAAGTGAGCTTTCATTTTTTATTTTCACTTGTGACTGAAGAATATGCGGGATGGCTCTTTGCTTAATTTGCTCATTCATTCACTCTATCACTATTTATCCATTCAAGATTATGGAATAACGACCACATTCCAGACACTAGGCTTTTCTTCACGCTGGGAGACAAGAAATAACTCCCCTCAGGTTCTCTTTTACTTTCTTTTTCCTCTCCTTATTCATTCTCCCAAAACTTTAATGTGATTGTGTGGGCAACACCCAGATGGTGTTATTCTCAGGATGTCTCCCCGGACTCTGGTGAGGTCTCTAGTGGTTAGGAGAGAAATTAGGGTCTCCTTCCTGATTAAGTACCATAACCCCCAGGAGGAATCACATATCAAGCCACTGAACACGAGCCAGCCATCAGTGCTTCAGAAGAAGTGTATTAAGGGATAACTGAGAATAAGAATGCAGACCAACATGGCTCCTTGGGAAATGGGACTGGATGAAAAAACAAACAAATTCTCACAGGAAAAGTGGCAAGGATACATTCTGAAATTTGCCTCAAGCTGAGCCACTTGAGGCAAACATATGTTTCTTGCCTTTTTCGATCTGGGTGTCATAATAACAAAGCGAGTAATGTTTGTAGGTTACAGCAATGGTACCCAGCATTTTGGTACCAGGGACTGGTTTCATGGAAGATAATTTTCCCATGGATTGGAAGGAGTGGGGGATGGTTTCAGGATGATTCAAACACATTTCATTTATTGTGCACTTTCTTTCTGTTATTATTACATCAGCTCCACCTTAGAGGATCAGGCATTAGATCTCAGAGGTTGGAGACCCCCGGGTTACAAGTTCCCTCCATACTATCTTTTTCCCTTTCAACAGGCCTGGAGGTAAACATTAATCCCACTGAGAAAATGGATGCCTGGAGAAGGGAAGTCATGGACTCAAGTCATTCAGCTGGTAAGCGCATGGCCTGAATCTGAACTCAGGCCATGTAACTCCAGAGACTCCAGTCCTAAAAATCTGCTCTGTCATCTAAGCATGCAAAGTTGCTTGCTATGACCAAATCATCTATCTTCATTACTCGTGCAATCAACTGAGCATCTTGCTTATGCAGCCCCTCCGCAGAGCACCAAGTTCTGTGCCAAAGGTCATCAGGGCTCTTGCATGTCATCCAGATGTTTGTTGCCAAACTTAGGAATGAGTTCTTCCCCTCTGTGGCTGGTTGATTGGAATGGAAGCAAAAAGCAAGTCTGGCCAACAACTGCCCAGGAGACCAAGAAATGACAAACAAAAACATACAAAGATGTTCTCATCTTAAAGCTCTGCACTCCATCTGGGCAACTGCATTGGAAAGAAAGGACTTTTGAGGAGAGGCAGGACTTAAATGATGGTCCATCACTAGGTCTGCTGCAGCTGGAAAGCAAAATGTAATGTATTTGCAGGGTGAGGTTGCAGAGCTGTTCCTAAGAGAGGCTTAAGCAGGCCTTAAACGAAGGCTACACAGGTTAATGAAATAAATGCATTTCCTGCTTCTCCATGATTTATATTTCTAAGGCTGCACCACATTGTAATTCAATAAGGCTGAAATGGCAAGAATGTCTGGCAGATATTTTGGGAATATGATACTTGGCTCGTTGTGGTGGTTCAATGTCAGTATCTGGAAATGAGTGAGATGCAAAGGGACATTAGAAACCCGGATTTTTTTCTCTTCTCTTTTACTCAAAGTTTCTACTACCTCAAACATAGCCCTCACCTTATCAACTTTATTCATGTCAACATAAAAGGATATTTACTGAAAGCTTCCTGAAGCTTAAGATCTATTTGAGAATGATGAGGTATTCACTGTCTGCCAGTTATGGGCCTCACAATTAGGAAGTTTATGCTTCAGTTCATGGTTTGTCTTTTCCTCCTGGTGTAACAAGAGACTTCAGCTTTGTTGCCTAAGTAATAGTGGGGTGATCTTCTTCCACTTTACAAGGATCCCAGGACTGTTTGAATCCACTCCTTGTATGTGAATGTATATAGAGAAAAATATACTGGTTTTAGGAGAAGACTTTCTGTTTCCTTTCTACTGGCTTTTACTGACTACCACCTCTGTGCCATTTAGGGTTCCCAGGTGGAAATCTGCCCATTTTGTCATTTCTACAGGTTCTGTGTCACTTTCCTTTGGGGAATAGTCCCTCCTAAAGCAACGTGACTCCTGTGAGGCACCACCAGCTGTAATTACCTTCTACGCTGCATAAGTGAGTGCTTTACCCACTCTAATGAGTTGGAATTCTCCTTCTCCTGGACCCAATAATGGGTCCCAGATTTACTCGAAAACCCAAACAAGGTCAGTCAGTGTCATTTGGGTAACCAGGTGTGAATATTGTGTTTTTTCCCTTTCTTTCTGGAATTACGGTAAGAATGAGGTAAACCTAGAGATAAGAAGGGTGGTAGTTTTATAACCAAGTGATAAGAAAGATGACCTGAGAATGAAGCCAAGTGAGAAAAAAAAAAAAAAAAGGAACCAAGAAAGTAAATGGAATGTATGCTGCAGTATTGCTTGACCTTCTGGGTTCAGTTGTCCCTAAAGCAAACAGTGGGCTTCGAAGTTAGTGCTAATAGTAAAGAATCCACCTGCTGATGCAGGAGACACAGGAGACTTGGGTTGAATCCCTGGGTCAGGAAGATCCCCTGGAGGAGGAAACGGTAGCCCACTCTAGTATCTTGCCTGAGAAATTCCATGGAAAGAGGAATCTGGTGGGCTGCAGTCCATGGGGTCACAAAGAGTTGGACACGACTGAGCACAAAGACACCAGTAACCCAAGGCTTCAGTTATAAGAGTTAGTCTCTTTGGGGGCAGGCTTAATTAATTCGATTTGGATTTCTGTCACTTGCGACCAGAGAATTCTTGTCTGATATAGTTTCTGAGCATAATCTGGAAGAAAAAGCCGAAGAGAACTCTTAGTGGTACAGTGGTGATCAAGACAGACTTGGCCTCTGCCCTCATGTTGTTCATGGTCCAAGAGGCTGTCATTTCAATGGCTGTATCAGTCAGAGTTCTTAGCTTCAAACATTAGAATCAAATTCTGGGTCATTTATGTAGAAATGGAAATTATTAAAGGCTATTTTGTAAACATAGAACCTTTGGGACGGCCAGACATTAAGACTGCAGGTACAGAAATAGTTCTGCTGTAGATTTTATTAGGTAGAGATTCTCCAGCCATTTCCAGACATTGCCCCTTGCTCTGCCAACATCTGACAAGGTGATGCTGGGGACAAGCCACTAATGATACAATATTTGTCGCAAATGCCACTGAAAATTGGAGATAGCAGCCACCTCCATTCCCAGAATATAGACTCCATGTGGGATCTACCTGTGGGTCAAAGCTGGGCATGGGTTTGTCTAACTCATGGGAACTGGGTCACAAGCCTGTACCCTAGCAGCAAGGGATGTGACTATCTGATTTCTATAATAACCTCTACCTTGCACTAAGCCTCGTAAGATGAGGACTTCTTTGGACAAAGGGTGAGAGTCCAGAGATGTTAGGCAGCTAGGTGGATGACAAATATCCACAGTGTTTACCATATTAGGGAAGGTTAAGTTTGAATATATAGCATCTTTGGCCCTAAGAACTTGGTGTATACTTTAGAGGGAGACTAAGATTTGACAAGTTTTGCAAAATAGGTTCCTATGGCATATTTCCTCAAAAAGCCAAGCAAGGGATGCTGCTTCTCTTTCATTTGCAAGTTATTTTTTAGTAGAATAACAGCAATGATAATGATGATAGTGATAATGATACCAAATCAACTTCTAGTTTAAGATAGGGTAACAATTTCATTTTTTCTGAAAACTCCCCCAGGTGTCAGCTTTATCATTAGCTATATTGATGATCAAGCAAAATTAGAGACTACAGCTTAGCCCTTAGACCATATGGAGCCTTTTTGCATCTTCTCTTCAGGTGAACGTGAAGCAGTGAGAGGCAGAGAAACTGCTGAACATAGCTTCCTCCACACAAGATGCCTCACCTGGGACCAAGGGAAGAGGCTGAGGCTTCTGTGGGTGGATGCTGAGCAAGAGAGTGACCCAAAGGTCTTTGGATGACCTTGCTCTGTGCCCTTCTGGTCTCACCAGCTGATCACTCTGTCCCATAGGAGAGAGGGGTGAAGAGAAGATAAAATATTCCTGCTATTCCCTCTGTTATGTAGGAAAGGAGTTCCCTCGCCTTTGTCAAAGTGGGAAGAATAAACACTCTCCTAGTACTGCCATTGGGAGAAGGCAATGGCACTCCACTCCAATACTCTTGCCTGGCAAATCCCATGGATGGAAGAGCCTGGTGGGCTGCTGTCCATGGGGTCACGAAGAGTCGAACATGACTGAGCAACTTCACTTTCATGCATTGGAGAAAGAAATGGCAACCCACTCCAGTGTTCTTGCCTGGAGAATCCCAGGGGCGGCAGAGCCTGGTGGGCTGCCGTCTCTGGGGTCACACAGAGTCGGACATGACTGAAGCGACTTAGCAGCAGCAGCGGCAGTACTGCCATTAGCTGGGGTCTTCCTCTGTGTCAGACACATTACCAAGCACTTTACAAAAATAATCTCATTAAATTTTCACAAAATCTCTACGAAGTAACATAAGAGCTGACATTTAGTGTTTATACCAGAAAAAATTTTAAGCCCTTGGCATCTTTTAATCAATTCATCCCTTATCAGCTTTAGGCAGGGTCCTGGCATGAAACAGGATAACTTGATATTTTAATTAAAGGACAATTTCCGAAGTCTCCAGGGGTAGTGAGGTCAGTGTGATAAAGGGGGCAGGTGCTGGACTCTGGAAGGACAGGAGCTGTCATCAAGGGAAGCAGCAGCTAGGGGGACTGTTGGGAAAGTTGGTCTCCGGCTGGCCGTCTTTCAACCTCCACTCAGCTGCCTAATGATGGCTTCCTTCATGAGAAAGGGCCCACCCCACCTGCGCTGGGCCTCCCACTCTGTGTGGGATTATCTTTCCCTGCTTCAGGCACGATGGGTGCTCTTTTTCTAAAGTGTGTGTGTCACATGGCACCTGGCCAGCAGCACTGTTGGACCTGTTCTCGGGGAGGGAACAGGTTTCTTCCATGGTGGCACAGAGGAGTCTACATAGGCCAATTGCCCTGTATCTACCACCAGGAGAGAGCTGATGGCCAGGGGGGACCCACACCCACTGTTGGAAGCTGATCTTGTCCCATCTCTTCTCTGTGAAAGTGAAGCTTTGCTCCATCCAGTATTTGACTGCACTGTGTTCTTGATGACTCTGGTAACAAGACGCAGTGGGGATAGAAGTGTCTAGAGCCTTCCCCTGGGACTGGCGACCTGGGCACCATACTGCTCCACAGTGACCCTGAAGGGAGGGAGCTTGGCACTGACCGAGCCAGCACTCTTCTCCCTTCCTCTGATCTGCCAGTAGCTGCCACCGCCTCCCGACCCCGCCCTCAGATGACTTCAATGGGACCCACAGGGCAGGGACATCTTCTGATGTGATCAACACCTTCTAGGGGCTCAGAGCACATGGGAAAAGGTGGGGAGTACTTCTGGAGGGGCACACGGTAGATCCTCAGCATAGGCATGAGCTATTACTGCCTCTATTTCCTGGACGAGGAAGACAAAGCTCAGAGAGGTTAGATAGACGACGAGCCCACACTTACATCAGTGAGAAGTGACAAAGACAGATGGCAGCTCCTTCCTTCTCACTGTAACGCTTGTGCTCATCACTGTTGCTCTGGCCCTGGGGCTTGTGGTTGTAGCTTTACNACTGCAGGTACAGAAATAGTTCTGCTGTAGATTTTATTAGGTAGAGATTCTCCAGCCATTTCCAGACATTGCCCCTTGCTCTGCCAACATCTGACAAGGTGATGCTGGGGACAAGCCACTAATGATACAATATTTGTCGCAAATGCCACTGAAAATTGGAGATAGCAGCCACCTCCATTCCCAGAATATAGACTCCATGTGGGATCTACCTGTGGGTCAAAGCTGGGCATGGGTTTGTCTAACTCATGGGAACTGGGTCACAAGCCTGTACCCTAGCAGCAAGGGATGTGACTATCTGATTTCTATAATAACCTCTACCTTGCACTAAGCCTCGTAAGATGAGGACTTCTTTGGACAAAGGGTGAGAGTCCAGAGATGTTAGGCAGCTAGGTGGATGACAAATATCCACAGTGTTTACCATATTAGGGAAGGTTAAGTTTGAATATATAGCATCTTTGGCCCTAAGAACTTGGTGTATACTTTAGAGGGAGACTAAGATTTGACAAGTTTTGCAAAATAGGTTCCTATGGCATATTTCCTCAAAAAGCCAAGCAAGGGATGCTGCTTCTCTTTCATTTGCAAGTTATTTTTTAGTAGAATAACAGCAATGATAATGATGATAGTGATAATGATACCAAATCAACTTCTAGTTTAAGATAGGGTAACAATTTCATTTTTTCTGAAAACTCCCCCAGGTGTCAGCTTTATCATTAGCTATATTGATGATCAAGCAAAATTAGAGACTACAGCTTAGCCCTTAGACCATATGGAGCCTTTTTGCATCTTCTCTTCAGGTGAACGTGAAGCAGTGAGAGGCAGAGAAACTGCTGAACATAGCTTCCTCCACACAAGATGCCTCACCTGGGACCAAGGGAAGAGGCTGAGGCTTCTGTGGGTGGATGCTGAGCAAGAGAGTGACCCAAAGGTCTTTGGATGACCTTGCTCTGTGCCCTTCTGGTCTCACCAGCTGATCACTCTGTCCCATAGGAGAGAGGGGTGAAGAGAAGATAAAATATTCCTGCTATTCCCTCTGTTATGTAGGAAAGGAGTTCCCTCGCCTTTGTCAAAGTGGGAAGAATAAACACTCTCCTAGTACTGCCATTGGGAGAAGGCAATGGCACTCCACTCCAATACTCTTGCCTGGCAAATCCCATGGATGGAAGAGCCTGGTGGGCTGCTGTCCATGGGGTCACGAAGAGTCGAACATGACTGAGCAACTTCACTTTCATGCATTGGAGAAAGAAATGGCAACCCACTCCAGTGTTCTTGCCTGGAGAATCCCAGGGGCGGCAGAGCCTGGTGGGCTGCCGTCTCTGGGGTCACACAGAGTCGGACATGACTGAAGCGACTTAGCAGCAGCAGCGGCAGTACTGCCATTAGCTGGGGTCTTCCTCTGTGTCAGACACATTACCAAGCACTTTACAAAAATAATCTCATTAAATTTTCACAAAATCTCTACGAAGTAACATAAGAGCTGACATTTAGTGTTTATACCAGAAAAAATTTTAAGCCCTTGGCATCTTTTAATCAATTCATCCCTTATCAGCTTTAGGCAGGGTCCTGGCATGAAACAGGATAACTTGATATTTTAATTAAAGGACAATTTCCGAAGTCTCCAGGGGTAGTGAGGTCAGTGTGATAAAGGGGGCAGGTGCTGGACTCTGGAAGGACAGGAGCTGTCATCAAGGGAAGCAGCAGCTAGGGGGACTGTTGGGAAAGTTGGTCTCCGGCTGGCCGTCTTTCAACCTCCACTCAGCTGCCTAATGATGGCTTCCTTCATGAGAAAGGGCCCACCCCACCTGCGCTGGGCCTCCCACTCTGTGTGGGATTATCTTTCCCTGCTTCAGGCACGATGGGTGCTCTTTTTCTAAAGTGTGTGTGTCACATGGCACCTGGCCAGCAGCACTGTTGGACCTGTTCTCGGGGAGGGAACAGGTTTCTTCCATGGTGGCACAGAGGAGTCTACATAGGCCAATTGCCCTGTATCTACCACCAGGAGAGAGCTGATGGCCAGGGGGGACCCACACCCACTGTTGGAAGCTGATCTTGTCCCATCTCTTCTCTGTGAAAGTGAAGCTTTGCTCCATCCAGTATTTGACTGCACTGTGTTCTTGATGACTCTGGTAACAAGACGCAGTGGGGATAGAAGTGTCTAGAGCCTTCCCCTGGGACTGGCGACCTGGGCACCATACTGCTCCACAGTGACCCTGAAGGGAGGGAGCTTGGCACTGACCGAGCCAGCACTCTTCTCCCTTCCTCTGATCTGCCAGTAGCTGCCACCGCCTCCCGACCCCGCCCTCAGATGACTTCAATGGGACCCACAGGGCAGGGACATCTTCTGATGTGATCAACACCTTCTAGGGGCTCAGAGCACATGGGAAAAGGTGGGGAGTACTTCTGGAGGGGCACACGGTAGATCCTCAGCATAGGCATGAGCTATTACTGCCTCTATTTCCTGGACGAGGAAGACAAAGCTCAGAGAGGTTAGATAGACGACGAGCCCACACTTACATCAGTGAGAAGTGACAAAGACAGATGGCAGCTCCTTCCTTCTCACTGTAACGCTTGTGCTCATCACTGTTGCTCTGGCCCTGGGGCTTGTGGTTGTAGCTTTACTGCTTCTGGAAAGAGAGCCACAGGCTGTGTGTCAGGCAGGACATGGGGGTTGACCCTGATTGGGTTTCTACTTTGCACTCTGTTAGGCAATTTACTCTCAATAGGCCTATTGACACCAGGTTTGCTGATTTCTTTCTCTGTGTGAAGAATCTGAGCCTCAGAGAGGTTAAGAAACTTGCTTGAGACTACGCAGCTTGTGAAGGTACTAACCTAAGTCTGTTGGGTTCCTGAGTCCATGATCTTTCCACTGCTTCACGGAGCAGAGGCAGGAGGAAGGAGACAGATAAGGGGCTGCTGTGTAGCCCGTTTGGGGATGGGAAGCAGGAAAAGAGGAGAATTCAAGGGCCTGGGAAGCATAACTGATTTCCCAGAACTGACTCATTGGAAAAGACCATGATGCTGGGAAAGATTGAAGGCAGGAGGAGAAGGGGACGACATAGGATGAAATGGTTGGATGGCATCACTGACTCGATGGACATGAATTTGAGCAAGCTTCGGTAATTGGTGACGGACAGGGAGGAATGGTGTGCTGCTGTCCTTGGGGTCCATGGGGTCGTGAAGACTTGGACACAACTGAGCGACTGAACTGAACTGGGAAGCATAAGGCGTGCAGGCAGGCATCCCAGAGTGCCATCTGGAGTTTCATGAAGTCCCCCAAGCAGCCTTTATCTCTGCGAAATCAGGCCAGCCGGCTGGTGCCAAGCTGCAGCTTTGCTGGGAAGCCTAAGAGCCTTGTGCTCTGGAAGCAGTGGCTGGCGTGGATGATTAGGCAGCAGATGGGAACTTGAAGTCACATGTCGGACAGAGCCCAGCCGGCAGGATCTGAGTCCTCTGCAGCACTCTCACATGTTTGAGACGCTCTGAAATCTCCCTCCTTGACTGTGTTTCCCACTCACTCCCAATCCCTCCTCCCTCCCTTTCCTTTCGCTGTTTTTGGCTTTAACTTTTGTTTTCTCAAGTCCCTCTGCCTCCTCCTGGGACCTGGGGATGCATGCTCACTGTGATATTTTTCAGGCCTCTCCCATGCAGTGCATTAGAATAAAAGCCACTTTTTCCCCACCCAGCAAACCTGCTTTTCTTCCTCCCTAGTTTCCCGCCTTGCTTGAAGGCATTAGATGAGGATGGAAACGAGGAGGAGCCGGCTCTCCACCTCCGTCTCCAGTCGGTTTCTCCATCACCCTCCATGCCACGTCTGCTCCCACTGCCAGTGTCCTGGTTCTCACCCTTATCCTCTCCTACACCGGCTAATCTTCCCTCCTTCCTTCCCCACTCCCTCCTGCATACCACCTCCTTCTTTCCTAATTCCCTCCTGCACACTGCCACCTCAGGCATCTCTCTAAAACACAGATCGGATCACGCTTGTGAAACATAGGACAGATCAACAGTCTTAGTGTTACTGAGCAGGGGCTCACTATGTGACGCACAAAGAAGCCAATATTATGGCACTGGCTTTTGAGAGAAGAAAGGGCTGTATTTAGAGGTCGATTGGCAAGGAGACAGAGGCCAAGCTCACAAGTCTGTTTCCCTGATCCAGAATCTAGGGTGAAATTTAAAGGGTGCAGGGAATTTAAAACTTGGAAGCTGATTGGCTAGTCTCCAATCAGTCCATATTAGCTGCTCGGGCTTCTAGAGACCAGATTGTCCTTACTGCAGCACTCCTCGCTTCATAAAGGGCTCTGGTGGCAGCATTTCTATTCTTTGAGCTCCGTAGACTGAAGGTTCTGGGTTCCGGGTCATCCTGGAGACTTGGACACCCAACTTGATCAGATGTAGTGCTATCTGTGAAATAACTCAAGGTCTGACTAATCAATCAATCTGTTTAAGGGAGGCAAACCTCTTCCCTGTTGGCTTCCATGGTAGTAGTCTGCCTGCAATGTGGGATACCCAAGTTTGATCCCGGGGTCAGGAAGATCCCCTGGAGAAGGAAATGGCAACCCACTCCAGTATTCTTGCCTGGAAAATTCCATGGACAGAGGAGACGGGCAGGCTACACGGGGTCACAAAGAGTCAAACACGACTGAGTGACTTCACTTGCTTCCACTTTTTTCTTTCTTTCCAAACCTGGTTTAAGCTGATCAATGGGCAAGGAGAAAAATTTAAGGCTTGGCAAAGTAGGTTAGAAGAGGAAGGTTGGTTGGCCGAATTACAGCCCCTATAAGACTTCAGTCTTAATGGCAAAGGGACTTCATAGATGTGATTATGTTAGACTCAGACAAGGGATGTCTGAGCCCTCCTGGTGAGACTCCCCTGCATGAGGAAGCCTCACCCTTCTGTCTCTCCTATCGACTCACACCAGATACCAGCTCTCCTGTCCCCTTGGCTGTCTTTCTCCACCTGGCATTGCCAGGCAATGAGATGGAGTCCTCAGAATCCCACTCCCCCAGGAATAGCCAGCAGTCACAGCTTCCTTGGGTCTTGGGACCTACCTGGAGCTTTCAGCACCCCAGGTACTACCTAGCATCCTTACTGCGTCCTTTCTTCTTCTGCCACATATTCTCTTAGCTCTGAGCCAGGCCAGCACCAGAAAGAACGACAGCAAAACCCCCTCTCATTTGGAGCCCGTTTTCTACTCAAGATTTTTGGAGCAGAAGAGACACCGGCCAGTGATTATGAGGTCTGAGTTACTATGTTGGTGTGAAGGCCAAGCTAAATGGAAACAACTAAGCTCAGACCCTGAGAGGGGGAAACCTGAATTCAAAACTGCCTCAGGTGATTCCCTAATAAGTTATCTTTGAGGATGACTGGTGGCACTGACAAGAATGGTTCATGGAGGCATTTATTTATGATAAGCATTCAGTATATACCTATACATTTAAACCAGTCTACCCTAAAGGAAATCAACCCTGAATATTCATTGAAAGGACTGATGCTGAAGCTGAAGCTCCAATACTTTGGCCTCCTGATGCAAACAGCTAATGCTTTGGAAAAGACCCTGATTCTGGGAAAGACTGAAGGCAAAAGAAGAAGGTGCCGGCAGAGGATGAGATGGTTAGACAGCATCACTGACTCAATGGACATGAATTTGAGCAAACTCTGGAAGATTGTGAAGGACAGAGGAGCCTAGAGTCCTGCAGTCTGTGAGGTCTCAAAAAATTGGACACAACTTAGTGACTGAACAATAGCAACCTATATATTCAATAAAGATATACACATTTAATATTCAAATATATATGAAACAAATATTCAGTATATAAATACTTGCTATTTGGTACACACCTAGGGCTACACAGTAGAGCACAGGAATGAAGCACATGATTGTTGAACACCTACTATGTGCCAAGCATGCAACACACATGACCTCACTCACTAGTTACTGCAGCCCCAGAGGTGGTCTCATCACTGCTGTTTTACAGATGAGGGAATGGGGGCTGAGAGTATGAGTTACTATGAGGGAGATTGTTTTCATACCTCATAAAGCACAGTGGATAGATGATTAGAATTCCTGCTATTATGATCAGTCATTATAATTAGCAATAGTACTGACTATGAAATACTTTGGCCACCTCATGCAGAGTTGACTCATTGGAAAAGACTCTGATGCTGGGAAGGATTGGGGGCAGGAGGAGAAGGGGACGACAGAGGATGAGATGGCTGGATGGCATCACGGACTCGATGAATGTGAGTCTGAGTGAACTCCGGGAGGTGGTGATGGACAGGGAGGCCTGGTGTGCTGCAGTTCATGGGGTCGCAGAGTTGGACATGACTGAGTGACTGAATTGAACTGAACTGATGAAAAATAGAAAGTCAATGGTTATACATACTCTCTGGACCACAGCCTGTTAGGGTGACAGGAGGACAAGATAGCAAGGAGGACAAGATAGTGGACTGGGTCCTTTATCCAAAACTGACTTCCTATAAGTATTTAGACACACCCTGTCCAAGTGCTTTGTTCACATAGCCCATCCAGTCCTAATGACTATCCTAAAGAACTTGAAGCATAGGAAGAGACTAAAAACACCAAGTAATTATTCAAGGTCCCATCACCTGTGGGGATTTGAACCCTTGTACTCAGACCCTGGAGTTGGCTTGCTTTGCTGCTAGACTGTGCCGTTTCCTGGCTAATTGCTAGCCTTTATCACTTGAGGGTGTAAGAGTGCCAGTTTTCACTAACAAAAATATAGCATGCACAATTCAATTCAAATTTCAGGTAAGCCACAAATAAATTTTTAGTATAAGTGTATCCCATGGTCTATGGTCATATATTGAGTTGGTCAAAAATTTCCATACGATCTTACGGAAAAATTCAAACAAAGATTTTTGGTCAACCTATGAATAGGTGTGTTAAGTCTGCTAAAATACCTAGCACATAATCTGTGCTCAAAAAGCCCATTTCCCTTCTCCTTTGGCAGACACTGCTACTGCCTACCCAAACGCCTGTTGACTCTCTCTCTTCACTAACAAACCATCATTTCCAGTTGGGTGCATCCTCCAGAATGAAGGATGGTATTTCCTGGGTTCCCTTCAGTTCAGTTCAGTTGAGTTGCTCAGTCGTGTCCGATTCTTTGCGACCCCATGAATCACAGCACGCCAGGCCTCCCTGTCCATCACCACCTCCCGGAGTTCACTCAGACTCAGGCCCATCCAGTCAGTGACGCCATCCACCCATCTCATCCTCTGTCGTCCCCTTCTCCTCCTGCCCCCAATCCCTCCCAGCATCACAGTCTTTTCCAATGAGTCAACTCACATGAGGTGGCCAAAGTACTGGAGCTTCAACTTTAGCATCATTACTTCCAAAGAAATCCCATGGCCAATCTTCTTCAGAATGGACTGGTTGGATCTCCTTGCAGTCCAAGGGACTCTCAAATACTGGGCCCTAATATCTAGGTGTGCCCAAGTGTCTAAGTTATATCAAATGAAATGTAGTCACAGTGTAGTGTTTTTTGGTGCTTCTGGAAAGTTTACAAGGGAGAGGACAAAGCATTTTTTCTTCCCTTTGGTCTTTCACATTTCCCCCTTTATCTGGCCTGTAATATAGGTGTATCTGTGGCATTCTGGCATTCATATTGGACCATGAAATGATCTTGAGGACAAAGCCATCAGATGAGGTCAGTGGAACAGGAAAACAGATGCCCTGTTCCTAGTGACCAATAGAGTGAAGTCACACCTGTCTATTTGGAGTAATCTGATTGGTGGAAAGTGGTATCTTGGAGATGAAAATGGCAACCCACTCCAGTACTCTTGCTCTGGAAAACCCATGGACAGAGGAGCCTGGCGGGCTACAGTCCATGGGGTTGCAAAAGAGTCAGACGTGACTTAGCGACTAAACAACACAATAGATGAGAAAGGGTATCTTACTATGGATTTCATTGGCATTTTTTTTTTGTTATTATGAGTAAAGGGTGTAGGTCTTTTCCNATGTGAGTCTGAGTGAACTCCGGGAGGTGGTGATGGACAGGGAGGCCTGGTGTGCTGCAGTTCATGGGGTCGCAGAGTTGGACATGACTGAGTGACTGAATTGAACTGAACTGATGAAAAATAGAAAGTCAATGGTTATACATACTCTCTGGACCACAGCCTGTTAGGGTGACAGGAGGACAAGATAGCAAGGAGGACAAGATAGTGGACTGGGTCCTTTATCCAAAACTGACTTCCTATAAGTATTTAGACACACCCTGTCCAAGTGCTTTGTTCACATAGCCCATCCAGTCCTAATGACTATCCTAAAGAACTTGAAGCATAGGAAGAGACTAAAAACACCAAGTAATTATTCAAGGTCCCATCACCTGTGGGGATTTGAACCCTTGTACTCAGACCCTGGAGTTGGCTTGCTTTGCTGCTAGACTGTGCCGTTTCCTGGCTAATTGCTAGCCTTTATCACTTGAGGGTGTAAGAGTGCCAGTTTTCACTAACAAAAATATAGCATGCACAATTCAATTCAAATTTCAGGTAAGCCACAAATAAATTTTTAGTATAAGTGTATCCCATGGTCTATGGTCATATATTGAGTTGGTCAAAAATTTCCATACGATCTTACGGAAAAATTCAAACAAAGATTTTTGGTCAACCTATGAATAGGTGTGTTAAGTCTGCTAAAATACCTAGCACATAATCTGTGCTCAAAAAGCCCATTTCCCTTCTCCTTTGGCAGACACTGCTACTGCCTACCCAAACGCCTGTTGACTCTCTCTCTTCACTAACAAACCATCATTTCCAGTTGGGTGCATCCTCCAGAATGAAGGATGGTATTTCCTGGGTTCCCTTCAGTTCAGTTCAGTTGAGTTGCTCAGTCGTGTCCGATTCTTTGCGACCCCATGAATCACAGCACGCCAGGCCTCCCTGTCCATCACCACCTCCCGGAGTTCACTCAGACTCAGGCCCATCCAGTCAGTGACGCCATCCACCCATCTCATCCTCTGTCGTCCCCTTCTCCTCCTGCCCCCAATCCCTCCCAGCATCACAGTCTTTTCCAATGAGTCAACTCACATGAGGTGGCCAAAGTACTGGAGCTTCAACTTTAGCATCATTACTTCCAAAGAAATCCCATGGCCAATCTTCTTCAGAATGGACTGGTTGGATCTCCTTGCAGTCCAAGGGACTCTCAAATACTGGGCCCTAATATCTAGGTGTGCCCAAGTGTCTAAGTTATATCAAATGAAATGTAGTCACAGTGTAGTGTTTTTTGGTGCTTCTGGAAAGTTTACAAGGGAGAGGACAAAGCATTTTTTCTTCCCTTTGGTCTTTCACATTTCCCCCTTTATCTGGCCTGTAATATAGGTGTATCTGTGGCATTCTGGCATTCATATTGGACCATGAAATGATCTTGAGGACAAAGCCATCAGATGAGGTCAGTGGAACAGGAAAACAGATGCCCTGTTCCTAGTGACCAATAGAGTGAAGTCACACCTGTCTATTTGGAGTAATCTGATTGGTGGAAAGTGGTATCTTGGAGATGAAAATGGCAACCCACTCCAGTACTCTTGCTCTGGAAAACCCATGGACAGAGGAGCCTGGCGGGCTACAGTCCATGGGGTTGCAAAAGAGTCAGACGTGACTTAGCGACTAAACAACACAATAGATGAGAAAGGGTATCTTACTATGGATTTCATTGGCATTTTTTTTTTGTTATTATGAGTAAAGGGTGTAGGTCTTTTCCTGTGTTTCTGGCTCGCTTATCTTGCATATTAATACCACCCCTTTGAAATCTATCCACTCTGCCCTAGGGATGTGTAATTTATCACCTCCTTGTAACACTATGTTCCATGGACCACTTTCGTTACGTTTAACTTTATTTCTCCTGGCAACATCTATTACCATAAACCCTTACTGTGAACCAGAATTTCTCTGGGATATATGTACCCAGGATGACATAGATGCATTTAATTTCACTCAGGGCTAATAGATTGCTTTTGGAAATATCTATAATCATTTACCTTCCCACCAACAGGGCATAGAGTTTTTACTTTTTAAATTTACTCATTTTACAGATACAGCAGTGAGGCCTAGATAGTGGGTGAGGGCTTGTCATAAAGTTCACCAGTAAGAGCCAGGATTTGAGCCCCAGTCTTTTAAGTACATATTAATCAGAGAAGCTAGAAATGTTATTCCAGGGGAGGGAAAGAAAGTTTCCCTTTCAATGGTGAGACGTGCTTACTGATACAGAGTCCTGGGCTCTGAGATTTGTGGAAGGTTCTAGGGAGGCTGTCTTGCACTGGCCCTCAAATTGTTCACATACCACAGATATTTGAGGGAAAGAGCTGGGCGGGGGGTGGGTGATGAGAAGGGAGGAGAGGGGAAAACACAGTGGTACTGTAACCACTAAAATCCTATCCTTTTACCCAGCGTGGTGCAGTGGTTAGCTGCACAGGGTTTGCAGCCCAACAGATGTGGATATATTCCAGCTCTGCCCTTTACTGTGGGATACAGAACATATCCTGTAAACTCCCTGCCTTGTATTGTCATCATCTATAACATGGCAATCATGACATCAACTTTGGGTGGTTACTCCAAGATTTAAAGAGAGAGTATCTGTAAAATGCCTGGAAGAAAACTATGAACATAATTCAACCTCCTTGATGTGGTCTACAAGCCCCACATGCTCTGGTCCCTCATATCTCTCTCACCCTGTCTCCTCTCCTCTCCTGGCTGTTGATTACACACTGTTGCAAACACCACTCTTCCTCTGCCTTTTCCAACATGCCAAGCCCGTTCCCAGCTCAGAGCCTTTGCCTGCGCTGTTCCCTCTGCACGGAGAACGGTGGCGGTGGTTTAGTCGCCAAGTCCTACTCTTGCGACCCCATGGACTGTAGCCCACCAGCCTCCTCTGTCCATAAGATTTTCCAGGCAAGAAAACTGGAGTGGGTTGCCATTTCCTTCTCCAGGGCATCTTACCAACCTAGGGATCGAACTTGGGTCTCCAGGGAAGGTGCGTGCACGGAGAATGGGCCTCACAAACTTTTAGCTTCATGGCTCCTTCTTGTCCCTAGATTCTTACCTCCAAGGAAGCTTCCTCCCATCTCCTTATCTAAGCTTTCTCCCCGCTTGAGCACCCAAGCCTCTCCCTACCATGTCACCCTGTCTTATCTCTTTCAAAACACTTATCATTATCTGGTGTTTTCTGAAATTGTCTCATTGTCACTCTTTGATGAGGACGGGAGCTCCACGAGGGCAGAAGCCTCCTCTGTGCTGTTCACGCTGTAGCCACAGTTGTGTTGAACACATAGCTCTGCTCAATAAAATCTCCTGGGGGAGAGAATGATGATGGTGATGATGGAGGTGATGAGGGCTTGCTAATCTCCTTCCCAGGCTTCACAAATTTTAGTTTCAGAACCTCTCTCTGTGTCTTACAGGAGTCTGAAGGAAAACAGGCAGTGTAGGTCAAAAAACACACAACCCAAGGGGTAACATTTCAGAAGGAGGCAACTCAGCCTTTGGGAAATAATGAACCCTTTGGCAGATGGGTTCTCTTGGTCTGAGACTTGAGATTATGGAGAGAGTTTACAAAATGCTATCCAGATATTTTTGCTGCTCAGTCACTAAGTTGTCTGACTCTTTGCAGCCCCATGAACTATAGCACAGTCTTCCCTGTCCTTCACTATCTCCCAGAGTTTGATCAGACTTATGTCTATCAAGTCGATGATGCCATCTGACCATCTCATCCCCTTATTACTGCTTGTTGTTGTTATCATCTATATATCTCTTCACATTGTCCAGGATCTTTTACAATGCCTTTTTATCAGATTTGCAGAGAGCTTTGTACACATGTTTTATTGCCTATTATTAACCTGGTAGGGGTTTCCACTGTCAAAAATTGGTATGCTTACATTTTATGGGACTGGAATACTTTTCTTTCTCAGATGTCTGACTTCATCTTTTCAGCTGGCTGTGTAAATATAAAAGAAGAAAATGTCAAGGACAACGTGAGCTTTTTGAAGGTAGGAACTATATCCGAATCATCTTTTTATTCTCAATACAAGACCTGGTGTGTAGTAGGTAGTTAGTAAATGTTTCTTGAATGCAATAAATGGAATGAACATAAGTTAATAAATAATTGGGATCTTTCTGGTATAGACACACATCATGGCTGGAGGGAGTGATCATCAGAAGCCAGATCTCCTGCCCGCAAGGTTTAGCTTTACCCTCTGTTCCTGGGCTGTGTCCTGTGGTCCCTTTTTCTTTGTACCCACATTCTTCCTCCCCATGCTGACCAATCTAGGAACAGGAAGAAGGGCTCAATTCTGCCAATGGCGAATTTGCAGGTCTCTTTTTCCCTAATACTAAAACCCAAGCCCAGGTCTCAGGGATGAAAATGTTCTTTTGTTAACTGGCTGTTGATCAACTTGTATATCTCTGTGTTACAATATAATTTTCAGAATCTCAAAGACTCTTCTAAAATAATAAAAAAACTTAAAAACATGTTATGTAAGTAACACATGTCTCTTATAGAATAGTTAATAAAGGGAAAAAAAACCCAGAAATCACCCATAAGCCTACCATCCAGAACTAATTACTGCTATTTATCAAGGATTTAAAAATATTTATAGATAAATGAATAAATCAGTAAATAAATAAATACCTATAAATACACCTGTAAATTTTACATATGTGTGTGTGTCTGTGTGTGTGTGTGTGTGTGTGAAGAAGGAAATGGCAGCCCACTTCAGTATTTCTGCATGGGAAATTCCATTGACAAAGGAACCTACAGGCTATAATCCATAGGGTTGCAAAAGAGTCAGACATGACTTAGTGATTCAGTTCAGTTCAGTCGCTCAGTCGTGTCCAACTCTTTGTGACCCCATGGACTGCAGCATGCCAGACCTCTGTCCATCACCAACTCCTGGAGTTTACTCAAACTCATGTCCATTGAATCAGTGATGCCATCCAACCATCTCGTCCTCTGCCATCCCCTTCTCCTCCTGCTCTCAATCTTTCCCAGCATCAGGGTCTTTTCCAGTGAGTCAGTTCTTCCCATCAGGTGGCCAAAGTATTGGAGTTTCAGCTTCAACATCAGTCCTTCCAACGAACACTCAGGACTGATCTCGCTTAGGATGAAACAACAAATATACGTGCGTGTGTGTATGTGTGTGTGTATTGTTGTTCAGTTCACACTGTCTCCAAATAATATCACATTCTGAGGTTCTGGGGTTTTGACATGTTTCATAATTTTGGGGAGAGGACACAATTCAACCCCTCCCAGTTCCCAATCACCACCATAAGGACAGGTGTCCATACATATCTTACTGGAAGTTTTGCCGGTGTAGCCTGCTGTGCAAAAAAAATTATGACATCCATTAAGGACTTGAAATTAGATAATATACGTGAAAGTCACTTACAGTGGAATTTCTAGGTCAAAGATGTCCTTTGAATAAAGATGAGCCTGATGAGAAGAATTTAGTCAATGAGAGATCAGGTGAAGATGAGCAGTTTCTGGGCAGATGAACAGCTAGTTTCATAGCAGGAAAAGCTTGGGAGGTTTGGGGTTTGGTATTCAAAAGTGGAAAGAAGACTGAGGCATAGCAGGTAACAAGAGGATCCTGGGAGAAAGTTGGAGATGTAGACAAAAGCCAGATTGTGTGGACCATTGTAAACATGGAGGGCAAGCCTATCAGGTGTCCTCCTCATCCTCCTGGGCACACAGACTACAATTTCCAGCCTTCCTTGAAGTTAGATGTGGTCACGCGACTGAGTTCTAGGCAATGGCACCTCCATTAGCCCCGTACTTGATGCTCTTTCTTCAATATGATAACATTAGAAACCACATTTTAAGATGGTGGAACCATGAGATGGAAAGTGCCTGAATCCTGAATCATTGTTTAGAGGCCAGGTACTCTTCATTCAGGAGCACCTGTTTGGACTTTATCCATGTCATGGCCAGCTTTGGCTGCCATAACAGAACAGCACAGACTGGGTGGCTTTAACAACGGATGTTTATTTCTCACAGTTCTACAGGCTGGAAAGTCCAGGATCAGGTATCTCTCTTGCAGATGGCTGCCTTCTTGCTGTATACTCTATGGCACACACACACACACACACACACACACACACACACACACAGAGAGAGAGAGAGAGAGGGAGGGAGGGAGAGATGGCTGCAGTCTCTTCCTCTTCTTAAGAGGACAGTGGTTCCATCCTAGGGGCTCTACCATCATGATCTCATCTATAGCTAATTACCTCCCAAAGGCCCCATCCCCAAACACCATGACATTGATGATTAGGGTTTCAACATATGAATTTGGGTGGGCCAGGGCTAGAGAGGGGGTGGACACAAACATTCAGTCCACAGCACAGATGTAAGAATTAAACTTCTATTGGGTTTGGCCACTGAGATTTGGGCGTGTGCTTGATACAGCTGCTAGTGCTGCCTTAACATCTGGATAAGGATGTATCCATGATTTTTTTAAAGTGCATGGGAGACCATTAGAAAATTTTCAGTGATAGCATAAGAGCAGCCAACTTAAGGTGTGACTGATTTAATATTTCAGATGTAGTTCGTTTGCTGACCGAGTGAGGAGCTACTCTTAATGAAGTGAGTGAGCATTTCATTTATCACTGCATCTGTGGGTTTCATTCTGTTTTTGCAGCCAGAATGCTATCTGGCCTCTTCTAGAGGGAATTGAGTTAGACAATGAGAAACTCTGCTCAAATCATCTTTCTTACTGGGCAGACTATCCCAAGTGTCCAGTCTCCTGATGGCTAGTCTCTGCTGTCTCCAGGCTCAGCACTGTAGCCTTTGTGAAACAGAGAGCAAGTCAGGCTATGACCTATCCCAGCCTATAGTGCAGTCAGAGAAGAGAGAGGATGTGATCGCCCAGACATCAAGGGCCAGGACATGTCACTGTGGGAGCAGGACGGAAGAGTGGCCATTGTTCTCTGGGAGGGGACATTGGTGAGCACACCTGAGCCCCATCTGGGGCCCCCACAACTCACTGTGGGGAATCTTATGGTGGTTAGATCTCCCCTGAGAGATGTGTGGGGTTGGAGCCAGAGAAATTCTGTTTGTTACTGGTACTGGGTAGAGGGGAAAATTGTGGCTAAATGACAAATCCTCTTGAAGGGAGGTAGGGTATGGTGAATGGGACTGAGGCTGAGAGCGGGGTAAGGAATGCTGGTTTCACTTGGTCCTCTGCAGTGGGAAAAAGTCAACCCCACAGGACATTTTTGTGGGCCAGCTGTATCTAGTGATCTCGGTTGTGAAGGACTTTGGGGTTTATTGGTCTTCCAGCTGCGTCAGTCCATGGAGCGTTTGAGGTGGGGAAGTTTTGGGTTGTGTTGCGATGTGGGGAGGAATCTTTATTCTGGCCAACTAGTAGCTGGATGCTTTGAACCAAGAAACCCTTTAGAAGAAAATTTCCTTCTTTCCTCATGTTTCCAGGAGGTGAAAGTATTTGGAAATAATGCATTTTCCACCTTTGCTCACTGAATCTTCCCCCGAGGGATGAAGAGGATCTAATCTGATTGACCAAACCCAGAGAAAGAATGAACATATATGCCCACCTCTTTCTCTTTTTCTTCCTTCATTATGACCTGTCTGTAGGACGAAACCTTTCTCCCAAGGCTCCCGCATACAGCTGCTCATGTTGTGCATTCCAAAACTCCTTGCAGTCCTTTGCATAAAGGGGCAATGGCACTCCCTAGAGTTGAGCAGGGTGCTAGCCCTTCATTCTCCAACTCCAGCCTCCAGTGGAAAACACCTCTGGACCAGGGCTCAGAGACAGTTTTTAGAGGCTGGTCTGCAAGTGCATCTCTTGCTCTCCCCATTTAGGCTGTGGTCAAAATAGTGCCATCTCACTCCCAAAGATATCCACATCCTAAACCCCCAAACCTCCAAACATGTTACCTTACATGGAAAAAGGAACTTTGCAGATGTGATTAGGTTAAGGATCTTGAGTTGCTCAGTGGGTAAGTCATGTCCAACTCTTTGTGATCCCATGGACTGCAGCACATCAGGCTTCCCTGTCCTTCACCATATCCTGGAGCTTGCTCAAACTCATGTCCATGAGTTGGTGATGCCATCCAACCAGCTCATCCTCTGTCATCCCCTTCTATTCCTGCTTCCAGTCTTTCCCAGCATCAGGGTCTTTGCCATTGAGTCAGCTCTTCACATCACAGGGCCAAAGTATCAGAGCTTCAGCTTCAGTATCAGTCCTTCCAATGAATATTCAGGGTTGATATCCTTTAGGATTTTACTTGCCTGTTCTCCTTGCTGTCCAAGGTACTCTCAGGAGTCTTCTTGAGATGCTTATTTTGGTTTATGTGAGTGGGTCCAGTTAAATCATAGAGTCACTATAGACAGCAAGTGATGTGATGAAGAAAGAGTCTTGAAGATGCTGTGCTGGTGTCTCTGAAGACTGAGGATGGGGCTGTGAGCCAAGGAATGCAGGAAAGATTTTCCTCTAGAGCCACCGGAAAGGAACACGGCCCATTGACAACAGAGTTTTAGCCCAGTGAAATTAATACACGTGTTTGTGACATTCAGGACTATAAGATAATAAGTTTGCGTTGCTTTTAGCCATGAAGTTTGGGTAATCTGTTACAGCAGCAGTAAGATACTAATACAGATTCAATTGCTATTAGGCAGCAATTCCCCTTCTTGCTGTGTGGTGTCTGGCTCATCTTCATGGGTTGTGCTCCAAGGTCTAGAGCTGTGTTGTTCACATCAGTAGCCACTAGCCATTGGTGGTGATTTAGTCACTAAGTTGTGTTCGACTCCTAAGACCACATGGACTGTAACCAGCAAGCTTCTCTGTCCATGGGATTTCCCAGGCAAGATTACTTGAGTAGGTTGTCATTTCCTTTTCCAGGAGATCTTCCTGACTCACGGGTTGAACTTGGGTCTTCTGCATTGCAGGCAGATTTTTTAGGGATTGAGCTACCAGGGAAACCCAGGAACTAGCCATGTGTAGATATTAAAATTAAATACAAATTTAAAATTCACTTCCTCCATTGTACTAGCCACATTTCAACTGCTCAAAAGCCTTTCATGGCTTATGACTACCTATTCGACAATGCAGGTACAGGACATATTCATCATCATAGAAAGTTCAATTGGAGGGTTCTCGGCTGGACATTTGGGGAAAGTCATAAGAATCCCATTAGCCAGGAGCTATTAGCTGTGTTCTCCAGCCAGACAATACAAAATTGGCACTTTACCCTCCACCTAACTTCTGTGTTTATAGTGCTAGAGGTATTTTGCCCTGGGGGCAGTGGAGCAGAGGCAAATCACTTCAGTCACTCAGTCGTGTCCGACTCTCTGTGACCCCATGGATTGCAGCACGCCAGGCTTCCCTGTCCATCACCAGCTTCTAGAGCTTACTCAAACTCATGTTCATAAAGTCGGTGATGCCATCCAACCATCCCATCTTCTGTCGTCCCCTTCTCCTCTTGCCCTCAATCTTTCCCAGGATCAGGATCTTTTCAAATGAGTCAATTCTTCGCATCAGGTGGCCAAAGTATTGGAGTTTTAGCTTCAGCATCAGTTCTTCCAATGAATATTCAGGTCTTTATTTCCTTTAAGACGGACTAAGTGGATTTCTTTGCAGTCCAACGACTCTCAAGAGTCTTCTCCAACCACAGTTCAAAAGCATCAATTCTTTGGTGCTCAGCTTTTTTTATAGTCCACCTCTCACATCCCCACATGACTACTGGAAAAACCATAGCTTTGACTAGACCACTGGAAAAACCATAGCTTTGACTAGACGGACCATTGTTGGCAAAGTAATGTCTCTGCTTTTTAATATACTGTCTAGATTGGTCATAACTTTTCTTCCAAGGAGTGAACCTCTATTAATTTCATGGCTGCAGTAACCATTTGCAGTGATTTTGAAGCCCCCACAAATAAAGTCTCTCACTGCTTCCATTGTTTCCTTATGCTATGAAGTCATGGGAACAGATGCCATGATCTTAGTTTTCTGAATGTTAAGTTTTAAACCAACTTTTTCACTCTCCTCTTACACTTTCATCAAGAGGTTTTTAGTTCTTCTTCACTTTCTGCCATAAGTGTGGTGTCATCTGCATATCTGAGGTTATTGATATTTCTCCTGGTAGTCTTTATTCCAGCTTGTGCTTTATCCAGTCCAACATTTCACGTGATGTACAATGCATAGAAGTTAAATAAGCAGGGTGACAATATACAGCCTTGATGTACTCCTTTCCTGATTTGGAACCAGTTGTTGTTCCATGTCCAGGTCTAACTGTTGCTTCCTGATCTCTTTCTGATTCTTGCTTCTTGACCTGCATACAGGTTTTTCAGGAGGCAGGTCAGGTGGTCTGGTATTCCCATCTCTTTCAGAATTTGCCATAGTTTGTTGTGATCCACAGTTAAAGGCTTTGGTGTAGTCAATAGAGCAGAAATAGCTGTTTTTCTGGAACTCTTGTTTTTTCCATGATCCAGCGGATGTTGACAATTTGATCTCTGGTTCCTCTGCCTTTTCTAAATCCAGCTTGAACATCTGGATTTCACAGTTCACATACTGGGAAAGCCTGGCTTCATGGCAGAGGAAAATGGATCCCTTCAAATCCCAACACAGCCAAGCAAGGACAAGGGTGAAACAGTCCAGAAACTGGACTGGGGAATGAGAAGGGGACTAGAAGGGAGAGACCCAGCTGCCAAGGACCAACACACATTAGGAATTCTTGACCTCCCAAGAGATCTGGGGGAGAAAAAGTGGTCAAGTCTTTCAGAAACATAACTCAGACAACAGCTGGGTTTCTGGAACGCTTGAGATCCAGATAAGATTGGTTTGAAAACTCATCCCATTCTCCAGGCAGTCCAACTCTCTTCTCCAGACTTCTGAATATTCCTGACTTCGTCTAGGCCATTTTTAGCCTTGAGATGAACTTCTCTGAGCTACATCAACCCAAACCTAATTTTCAGCTCCTACTTTGATTTCAATGCAAAGCACCCCCTCTCCCTCAAAGGTTTGAGAGACAGTGTGGTGTGGCAGTGAAGGGCAGGGATCCTGAAGTCAGACTTCCTGGGCCTGTCACAAGCTTTGGGACCTTGGACAATTTACCTAATTCTTCTATGCCTCTGTTTCCTCATCTGGAAATTTGAGATAATAATTAAATTGTGGAGATAAAGTGGGTCAATTTGTGAAAATTCCTAGGACACTTCCTGGTACATAATAAATTTTTAAAGGGATTGGCTAATATTTGTAGGTATATTGAACATTTCGGATTCACCAAGGGAAATCTGTACCCTGCCATAAAAAATTCAATAGCCGATTAGCCATTCTTGGCTAATTACATCTGTTCAGCTTGTGCCACTAAAGGTTCTAATTAGCCTGCTACTGTTTTATCGGTTCCCTGGTCTTTCTCTCCTTTCTTTGGCAGGAGGTCCCCAGAGTGGGAGTTCTGACAGGCTGTAGCAGGGTAAGGGGGTTTAAATTGCAAGTCCCTGATTGTCGCTTTGTTACTGTTATTGTGCAGTGGCTAAGTCATGTTTTACTCTGCAAACCTGTGGACTGCAGCACGGCAGGCTTCCCTATCCTTAACTATCTTACAAAGAGTGTTTTTTTCAGACCGAGACTTATCACTCCTTGTGTGTCTACACCAGGGGCATTTCAGGCTAAAATAGCCATTGTTATCTCTTTCAGAGGAAGTGGGAGATAGGCGCCTCCAGACACTGTCTGTGAGCAATCGGCTGCGGCTGTGAGTCAGGAATTCCTGGTCCCCTTTCTGCAGGGTCTAGGCTGGGGGCTGTCCTGGAGCTGGTCGAAGATTTACTCTGGACTGTTGCTTCAGCCCAGGAAAAGCATCACCCCTCTGAGAGAAGATGAAAGGACCCTGAGTGGTGCACATGGGAGGAATTAGCATTGATCTTGGAGTCGAAAAGATCCAGGTTTTTCCCCAGCTCTGCGATCCTGGGCAAATCACTTCACCCCTCTGGGTCTCAGTTTCCTTATAAGCAAAACACAATAGTTACAAGGCTGCTAGTACAGTTCAGCATGATAATAGATTTAAAAGCTAATGTGGTGCTGCTAGTGGTAAAGAACCTGCCTGCCAATTCAGGATATGTAGGAGACACAGTTTTAATCCCTGGGTTGGAAGGTGCCCTGGAGGAGAGCATGGCAACCCACTCCAGTATTCTTGCCTGAAGAATCCCATGGACAGAGGAGCCTGGTGGACTACAGCCATTGGAGATGTAGAGAGTTGGACACGACAGAAGTGATTTAGCACGTAGTGCATGTAAGGTATGAGGTAGATACTCAATAAACAGTAGTTATAATATATGCAGTGCTCAGGACATTATTATGAGGAGGGTGTTATTGCCTCATTTTGACAGAGTCAATTGCCAGAGCTCAGAAAGATGATCTAAGTTGGATCGAGGATGACAGCCTGAGTGATTTCATATGTTATTTTCTTTGTATCTTACATGGAATGTACAACTGCACTCTTTTTGTAAAAATTCAAAAATTCAGAAGCATATAGAGTGAAAAGTGAAAATTTTCCCTTACCTATTGGCCTACTTTCAGGGATAGATATTACTAATGCTTCATTATGGATGAGTGTTGCTCATTTTCTATGGAGTTCACTGATAGTTTTCATGCTGCTTCTTAAATGTGTGAGATTTATCATCTCACATCTATCCCATTAGTTCTGTGACTCATTTTTGACACAGCTCTATGTCTTAGAAATTTTTCTCCACCTGTATACATATAACTTTGCATTACTTTTGGTAACCAGTACTAAGATTCCATATAAAATTCCATATATAAGGCTTTGGTCCATGGAGTCACAAAGAGTCAGACACAACTGAGTGACTGATCTGAGTCTGAACTGAACTAAGATTGCATCAAAAGACTGGATGGTAAATTATGTTATTAAATTTATTAGTGATTACTCTTTTGAGAAAATTTATATTGCTTTTAGTGCTTCATCTTGGACCTTCACTTGCTGTTAATGTAACAGGGCCTTCTCTTTTAAAAAAATATTTTTTCAGTTTTTTCATTTACCTTTAAAAAATTATGTATTTCTTTTCAGCTATGCTGGGTCTTTGTTGCTGTGTGGGCATTCTCTCCTTGCTGAGAGTGGGGGCTACTTTCTGGTTGTGGTGTGCAGACTCCGCATTGCAGTGGCTTCTCTTGTTGCGGAACACAGGCTCTAGACATGTAGGCTTCAATAGTTGTGGCACATAGGTTCCAGAGCACAGGCTCAACAGCCATGGCCCAAGGCTTTGTTGCGCGGCTGCCTATAGGATTTTCCCTGATCCAGGATGGAACTTGTATCCCATGCATTGACAGGCAGATTCTTTACCACTGAGCCACCAGGGAAGCCCTCTTGGACTTTCACTTTTAGTGCAGTTGTATCTGTCAATCTTTTCTTTACAGATTCTGAATTTGTGTCTTATTTACAATGGACTTCTCCCCAGATCAAGATTGTAAAAATTTTCTCCTATGCTGTCTTTCAGTTCAGTTCAGTCGCTCAGTCTTGTCCGACTCTGCGACCCCATGAATCGCAGCATGCCAGGCCTCCCTGTCCATCACCAACTCCCACAGTTCACTCAGACTCACGCCCATTGCATCAGTGATGCCATCCAGCCATCTCATCCTCTGTCATCCCCTTTTCCTCCTGCCCCCAATCCCTCCCAGCATCAGAGTCTTTTCCAATGAGTCAGCTCTTCGCATGAGGTGGCCAAAGTACTGGAGCTTCAGCTTCAGCATCAGTCCTTCCAAAGAAATCCCAGGGCCGATCTCCTTCAGAATGGACTGGTTGGATCTCTTTGCAGTCCAAGGGACTCTCAAGAGTCTTCTCCAACACCACACTTCAAAAGCGTCAATTCTTCGGCACTCAGCCTTCTTTACAGTCCAACTCTCACATCCATACATGACTACTGGACAAACCATTGCCTTGACTAGACGGACCTTAGTTGGCAAAGTAATGTCATTGCTTTTGAATATGCTGTCTAGGTTGGTCATAACTTTTCTTCCAAGGAGTAAGCGTCTTTTAATTTCATGGCTGCAGTCACCATCTGCAGTGATTTTGAAGCCCAGAAAAATGAAGTCTGACACTGTTTCCACTGTTTCCCCATCTATTTCCCATGAAGTGATGGGGCCAGATGCCATGATCTCATTTTCTGAATGTTGAGCTTTAAGCCAACTTTTTCATTCACCTCTTTCACTTTCATCAAGAGGCTTTTTAGTTCCTCTTTACTTTCTTCCACAAGGGTGGTGTCATCTGCCTATCTGAGGTTATTGACATTTCCCCCAGCAATCTTGATTCCAGCTTGTATTTCTTCCAGTCCAGCATTTCTCATGATGTACTCTGCATAGAAGTTAAATAAGCAGGGTGACAATATACAGCCTTGACGTACTCCTTTTCCTATTTGGAACCAGTCTGTTGTTCCAGGTCCAGTTCTAACTTTTGCTTCCTAACCTGTATACAGGTTTCTCAAGAGGCAGGTCAGGTGGTCTGATATTCCCGTCTCTCTCAGAATTTTCCATAGTTAATTATGATCCACACAGTCAAAGGCTTTGGCATAGTCAATAAGGCAGAAATAGCTGTTTTTCTGGAATTCTCTTGCTTTTTCCATGATCCAACGGATGTTGACAATTTGATCTCTGGTTCTTCTGCCTTTTCTAAAACCAGCTTGAACATCTAGAAGTTCACGGTTCATGTATTGCTGAAGCCTGGCTTGGAGAATTTTGAGCATTACCTTACTAGCATGTGAGATGAGTGCAATTGTGTGGTAGTTTGAGCATTCTTTGGCATTGTCTTTCTTTGGGATTGGAATAAAAACTGACCTTTTCCAGTCCTGTGGCCACTGCTGAGTTTTCCCAATTTGCTGGCATATTAAGTGCAGCACTTTCCCAGCATCATCTTTCAGGATTTGGAATAGCTCAACTGGAAGTCCATCACCTCCATTAGCTTTGTTTGTAGTCATGCTTTCTAAGGCCCACTTGACTTCACATTCCAGGATGTCTGGCTCTAGATGAGTGATCACACCATCGTGATTATCCAAGTCATGAAGATCTTTTTTATATAGCTCCTCTGTGTATTCCTGCCACTTCTTCTTAATATCTTCTGCTTCTGTTAGATCCATAAAACCCCATCATGTTCCTAGAAGCAGGGCCCAAAATATTGTCACTTAAGAGGTGGGGCTGGTGTTCAGGCCCTGAAGGTGAGAATTAATTGCCAATCACTGGTGCTTTATCTGAATTCATTTGTTATGGGACATACTCTGTGGTTTGGGTTTTTTATATTGAAATCTAAAGCATCTGGGGTATATTATTTTGAACAGCATTGAGTAGGATCTAATTTTATTTTTTCCTTTTGTAATTGAGCTATTGTGTGAATATCATGTATTGAATAATCTTTTTCCTTTCTGAGTTAAATTGTCACCCTTATTGAAAAAGTATGGTATGTCTCTAGATATCAGTCTGTCCCTGGGATCTCCTGTTCCAGTTATGTATTTAGCCTTAATCATGGTCATCCATTTTGTTCTATTGCTCTGTACCTGAGCCAGTCGTACATTGGCAAAGAGTAAGTGTTCAACCAACACAATAAGTATTTTTGAACTGAGTTAATGTAATAAGTTACAATCATAGATGTCTTACTTCATGACTCTTTCCATGACTGTATTTCTTTTATTACAGTGCTAAATCGGATGTTAATATTTATTTGGAATTTATCATCTATTTTAGTGAATATGGACTATGATTTTTTATTTGCATTTTCTCCATGTTTAGTTTTGGCACAAGTGAACCATTGCTGGTTTTTCCACTGGATCACACCTCCTCTTCATTGCATTTCCACATATGTTAGTGACAAATTTTGTTCTGGCTATTGTGATAGACCTATAGTCCTGGAGCATCAGTAAGAAGTTTTGAATAAAGAAAAACTCAGATCTTGGTTCTGGATGAAATCACTGGGCTCTGGGTATGTAGGGGAGAGGTCGCAGGCTGGAAGACTCAGTTCAACAGAGGAAAGCAGGCATCAGTTCTAAGGGTCTGTGTTGTGAAGCTGCCTGAGGGGTAGTAGTGGTTTAGTCACTAAGTCAAGTCCACCTCTTTCCAACCCCATGGGCTGTAGCCTGCCAGGTTCCTCTGTCCATGGAATTCTCCAGACAAGAATGCTGGAGTGGGTTGCTATTTCTTTCTCCAGGGGATCTTCCTGACCCAGGGATCGAACCTGGGTTTCCTGCATTGCAGGTGGATTCTTTACTGACAGAACCACCAGGGAAACCCCTGCCTAACGGGGTGCCAGGTACTAAACTCTATCAGAGGTGAATGTCTTTTTGTTGTGTATCCTGCATAGGTATTTGTGTGTGTGTTTGTGATAAGCCTAGGGGCATGACATGCCTGTGAACACACGAATGAGAGTAAGTACGTGTGTGTGTGTACCTGTGTAAGAAGATGTGCTTGTGTGGAACTGTTTGTGTATTGAAGAAATTTCTGCCTCATTCCAAGATGCTCAGGCAGGACACTGCAGGGATCACTTCCGGGTTTTGGGGGCAGATGGATCAGGGAGCCAAGATAAGGCACCCTTGGAAAGGGCTGAGGCAGGGAAATTGAGGCACGGAAATGGCTGTGTGGCTTTGAAAAAACCAATTTAGTCTCTTTTAACCTCAGTGTCCCTAGGTAGCACATGGAAGAGACTCCCTTCTGTCTGGTCCCTTCCTTCCGTCCTTGGGCTTGGGGGAGACTCGAGTGGAGCTGCCATCTGTGAAAGCCTCTCACATCTGTGAAAGCCTTTCTTGTTTCCCAGATGTGTTGTCATCAGCGAATCTGGGGTGGTGACGTGGCAGCCCAGCAACAGCTCTGTTTCGCTGGCACTGGGCTGTCAACCAAACACGCGGGAATGTGCTTTTCCCAGGAGCTGGTGCCCTCCAGCCCCACGTCAGATGGTTTGGCCATTCTTCAGATCAAGCTGGCTTCACTTCTCTATGTCCTGTGGATAGAAGGGCTGGCTCCTCCTCAGCGCAGAGGAGCCGAGACAGACAAACTGCATCTCTCCAGAGCAGACGTTGGACCCGCCGTCCCAGCTTTGGAAGCCAGCTGAGGGAGCGATAGAAAAAACTTTGACCCCTCCCTCAGGCTGAACCTGTTGGGCTGGCAGACTCCACCAACTTTCCCTCAGGTAAGTGCATCTGCAAGTTTAAAGGTGCCTGGGATAGACTTAAGCAGAGCAGCCCTAACTTGGTTTTTCCCGCTTTAAATGCTGTGGTGTGGGTCATGTGCTTTGCAGAGGCCTGTAGGCATGATACCACCAATGCCACTTGGTGGTTAAGGACTGGATAACAGGGAAGAATGGCCACTTTTGAGTATGGAGTAATGTGGGAGAATGCTGCCCAGTGGTGACCCATCTGACCAAATGATGCCAAAAATATTTGGTCAGGTTGTGTATCTTGTGAAGTGTATTAGGACTCTCTTTGACAAAAGTTACAACAACAACAACAAAAATCCACAACCACCCAAGTCAAATTAGCTTAAGGAAAATGTAAAATGTAACTGGCAAGTCCAAGGTAGGTTTCAGGCGTAGTTGGATCAAAGCCTCACTCAGTTTCAGAATGCTCTGTTTTTCTTCATCTCTTTGCTCTTTTTCCTTCTCTTCATTGGCCTTATTTTCTCCTCCTATGGATAGGCTAACTCCCTGTGATAGAGGAAGATTACCTGGAAGCTGTAACTACACATCCTCCCAAGAACCCCCATAACAGGAAGTTGTCCTCCCAGATAGCTTTAACAGAAAAGTCTCAGTGAAGACTGATTAACCTGGCTCAGGTCACGTGTCCACTTCTTGTCCGGTTCCTGTGGCTGGAGAGATAAAGTGTTCTGGTTGGCTATCTTGGATTGCTGGCCCACCCCTGTAGCTGGAGATGGGGTTGGGAAGACTGGCAGTCCCCAGATAGTGCTTGGAGTGGCTTAAACAAAAGACATTTAAAAGGGCCCTTTCCCTGTGTCCTCACCTGGAGAACTGTCTGGTAGCTATCTTTTCTCATAAGGACACTAACCCCACTGGATCAGGGACCTACCTTATAACCTCATTTGCCTTAATTACCTCCACAAAAGCCCTATCTCCACTGTGGGCTGGGGCATCAACATATGAATTTTGGGGAGACAACAAACTTTCAGGCTAGAAGAAGGGACAGTAGATTCTTAATCTCAGTGAATCTGTCTCCCGTGATTATATATCAGAAACTGGACTAAGTGCTTTATGTGAATTATCTTAATTAACCCTTCAGTCTCTATGAAATAGATATTATCTTTACCTCAATTTTACATAAGAGGCAACTGATGTTGAAGGCAGTTAAGTAAGTTATCTCAGGTCACAGAACTAGTAACAGCATAGCAGGAACTTGAGCCCAACTCTGCCTAATTTAAAAACCTACACTACCATGTGTAAAATAGATAGCTGGTGAGCAGTTGCTGTATAACACAGGGAGCCCAGCCTGGTGCTCTGTGATGACCAAGACGGGCAGCATGGATGGAGGGGAAGGAAACTCAAGAGGGAGGGGATACCTGGCTGACTCATGTTGTTGTACAGCAGAAACCAACATAACATTGTAAAGCAATTTTCCTCCAATTAAAAAATAAGAAAGCCCCTAAACCTATACTTTTAACCTTGATGGTCTCAGCCACTGACAGTCTGCCCAGTGAGGGTCCAAACTGTAGTTCTCTTTGAATGTCCAGGTTCCTTTCAAGAATCTGGGCCTCAGTACCCACCTATTTTTTGAAGTATCTAGCTTTGAAGTAGTTTCTTATGGATAGGAGAGAGAACAACTTGGGGAATCAAAATCCCTTGGTGATTTGGTTTTGGAAACAATCTTATGTGCTGTCATTCACATTCAGGTGTCCTCTGCTCTGCTTGGCACGACTAGTTAAGCCTTGCTCTTATTGACAGTCTAGCTCTGAAGTTAGGCAGCATCAGGTTCTTGGTTTGATAGAATGACAGGAAACAAAAACTCAGGAGTTCATGGTCTTATGTCCCCATCAGAGATGAGTTTACCATGAAGCTAATGAAGCTTCGAGGGCCCCCAGTTGCTTAGGTGTGCCCCTGGCTTCGTGTTCACCTGGTTGTGGGCTTTTCTCTTTCCACCCCACTTCATCACCTTCACACTTCTTGGGTTGAGTGGAGTTGGGATGACCAAGGTGGTACTGAATGGTGTTCCTCCAAGGTGGTATTGCACATTCTATATGCATAATTTTGTCTGTTTTTTCTCGAAGAGGACCCCCCCCACCCCCACCCCAGTTGTATAAGCTTTGTGTGTGTGCGTGCTCAGTCACTCCAATGAATCCAACTCTGCGATCCCATGGACTGTAGCCAGCCAGGCTCCTCTGTCCATGGGATTCTTCAGGCAAGAATACTGGTGTGTGTTGCCATGCCCTCCTCCAGGGGATCTTCCCAACCCAGGGATCAAACTCTGCATTTCCTGCATTGGGATGTGGATTCTTTATCACTAAGCCACTAGGGAACAAGCTTTAGGCTCCTCAAGCTAATCTGCCTCTTCTTTCCTCTCCTGACTGGTTCTAGGACTCAGGATTCTCTTTCTTGTGAGCAGTCAGTGTGAAGAGATCACAGTGCCTCTGCCTTCATGTCACCCTTGGGGTTCCTTTCAGCTCTAAGAGCAGAGTTGACAGCCAGTGGGGCCCAAGTGACTGCCTGACCCAGGGACTGCTCAAGAATGAGCCTATTATTCATTAACAAGCCTGGTTATTTTATGGGCCAATTAACTCGGGAGGACATGGAAGGGAAATTCCAACATTGTGCAAGGTTGCCTCTCCACTCCTCATCCCTTTTTTCTCCCCACTGCCATTTGAGTCGCTGCCACTGTTTAAATCCAAGCTGACTTGCTCTCCTAGCATCTGCAGTTTGATTATTTGACTATGGCCTGGCTCTTAATCAAACCACTGGGGAGCCCACTAGCCAGCGATTAAAACTGGGCCATGATTATAATGGTTTTATTTAGTTGGGCCTCTTTTTATGGACCCGCTGGTATTAGAGTGCAGTGATAGAGTATGAGGCATTAGCCTCATAGAAGAAATCGTGTGAAGCAAGTGGGATGAGAAATGCCACGCAATGCAGCTGACTATTTGGCCAATATATCTTCCCTTGACCTTTCCTTCTGTAGTGAAAGGGAATGTATGGAAAGAGAGGAGATTGGCCATTACTGAGCACTTAATGGGTTAGGCACAACTTCAGCATTTTTCCATGTTTTATTTCAAAATGACCCAGCAAGACAGCATTGTGAGCTTATGTCTATTTACAGAAAAGGCACAGAAAAATTAATAAAATTTCCCTTAGTCGCACAGCGAGCAGATAGAGGAGGCATATGTGTGCAGAGTTATGACTTCAAGGCTGTGTTTCTTCCACTAAGCTGTCTGATGTGGACATACTAGTAGGGATGCTCCCAGCCCTTCTGAGCCTTTTTTTTCCCCTTTGTTTTTGGTCCAAGAGGCTCAGCATTAGAAACGCTCTGAGGTAGGTGCTACCCGGCTGGAGGAAACCATGAGGAGTAAGAATTTGGGCGGAGTCTCTTGTAGGAAGAATCACCAGGATGGTTTTGGAGGCAACTTGAGGTTGACCAGTCTGCTCCAGACTTCTTAGTGAGCACAATGCAGCCTCATGAAATGGACAGACTTACCATGTGGAAGCATCTTCTAATTTTAGCTGGGTGATGATTTCTGTGTGTCTGCAGGCAAGTCTACTCCCTTCTGTCTCTCTGGTCTCTACTCTCCAGCATTACCACCGACCATTCTCTATCTTGCTCAGGCTGCTTTGGCTCCGTAGAATGCAAGTAGTTTATTTAGTAAGTGATCCCTGGAAACGTGGATGAGGGACATGGAGCAGAAGACAAGGGGGAGAAGAAAGGCGATAAAAGGTGAGTTATTCAGAATGACCCCTCTGGGCACCTGGGGCTGAATCCTGCTTGGGCATCTGGGAGCCCATACAGAACACACATTCCTCATCCTTCCCAAGGGCAGGGTGACCTTCTGGAACTTTGGAGAAAGCCCTCGAAGAGTTGTACGTTCTGGCCTCTGGAAGACTGGCTGGTGTGCACAAGAAGTGTCCACTGCCAAGAGGATATGGGGGTGCCACAACAAGATTCTGATGCAACGAGAAAAATAAACCACAATTTGTTTAAGCCCCTAGAGAAGGGCTTCCTGTGATCTGCAGCTAAAGGGATTCTCAAGGTGAGCATTTGTCTAAAGACACCTCACTTTCCTTTAGTCCCCTGAACGCTTCACTCTTTGTCTTGTGTTAGATTGGGACTCACCTTACACTCTCACCTCTGTTTGGTCCTCTTTCCTCTCGCGCTCCTCACCTGAGCCCTTTCTCCATCATTTCAGTGCCCTGTTGTTTCCCAAAGGGGCTGTGTCTGACCAACCAATCTAAAATGCTTTCCTCTCTGCTCTTCGAACCCAGGTCTGCCCACATCCAGACAGAACAAAAGTTCAACTTTTTCAAATTATTAGATTCAAAAAAACCACCCCAAGAAAGCTTCTTAATACTTACTCTCATTTTCTATACTGACTGGTAACAAACAATTCACTCTTCAGCCCTGGGCCAGGGGCCACGCTTTGTGTAGCTATGTTTCATGGGGTTCTGGCCACTGTGTTCCCATCGAATGAGGCTCTGGTTAACTTTAACTGCATAAAAATGTCACTATTAAAACTTCCTGGTTTAGAACAATTATTTTATTATTAGCTCTCATGATTTCTTCAGAGAAGGCAATGGCACCCCACTCCAGTACTCTTGCCTAGACAATCCCATGGATGGAGGAGCCTGATGGGCTGCAGTCCATGAGGTCGTTAAGAGTCCTGACATGGCTGAGCAACTTCAATTTCACTTTTCACTTTCATGCACTGGAGAAGGAAATGGCAACCCACTCCAGTGTTCTTGCCTGGAGAATCCCAGGGATAGAGGAGCCTGGTGGGCTGCTGTCTATGGAGTCGCACAGAGTCGGACATGACTGAAACGACTTAGCAGCAGCAGCAACAGCGTGATTTCATTGCATTTTGGGAGGGGCACAGTTGGTCACTTCTGGTTTGGGGTCTCTTGTGCAGTTGTAGCTGGAGATAGCTGGAGTTGTTAATAGTGCTGGACTGGAGCAACTGGGGATTGGTCAGACATCTCTCTTTCTCTGTGTAGTTTCAAGGCAATGTCAAGAGATCTCTCTTGTGAGATAATTTGGGCTTCCTCTCAGCATGGTGGTCTCAGAACAGTTGACTATTGATGTGGAGGCATAGATGGAGACTGGAGGTGTCAAGAGTGAGTGTCATAGTGAATAAAGTGTTATCTGAATCACGTTTTAGGAATTAGCCTCAGAAGTCACAGAGCATCACTTTTGCATACTCTATTGATTGAAATAGTCACAAAAGCACGTCTATATTCAAGAGAAGGGCTATTATATCCTACCTTTTGATGGAGTAGTGGCGAGATTCTAGAAGAATGTACGAGATGGGAGATACTGTAACCATCTTTGGACTATGCAATCTGTCTCCTTCGGGAGCAGAAGATGATGGCAGAAAGCCTTATTAGCAAGCTGGTCTGGGTGAAAAGTGGAATTGGGTGTCAAATAAGCAGTGACAAAGAAGAGAAGAAGAGGAGGGCTTGATTTGTATTATGTGGGAGGTAGAAATCACTAGAAAATTGTGATCAGGAAACGAGGAGTAGAGGAGAAAGTGGAACAAAGATGTGCCAAAGGTTCTTGGCTCTGCCCTTTAGGTGGATGGTGGGTCCTTTGCTGAGCTGGAGAATGTAGGAGGAAGGGCAGGAAACGGGAGGGGGCTGTTGATGGCTTTGGCTTTGGCCTTGCTGAGTTGGACTCACACTGCCTGATTCATGAAAAGTCTTCCCATGTAAGAATGAGCAATAGAATGGAGATTGGAAAAGGCAATATCCAGCTCTTAGAAACTCTGCCCAGGGATGCGTCAGGTCCCTGATGAAACCTGGGCAACAGGAGGGCTGGGCTCTGGGGCAGGTGGACACACCTGAGAGAGGAGGCTGGTAAATGCAGTGCAGTGTTTGCCAAACTGCCTGATTGTCAGAATCACTGGGGGGAACTTGTTAAAAATAAAAATTCCCAGGCCCCACCCCAAACGTACTGAGTCAGAGCCACCGGAGGAGGGGCTGGGGGTGCCTGTTTACACACCCCAGGTGATTTTGGTGATCAGGCAAGTCCGGCCAATGCTGGGGAAGTGCTGTTGTGCGTTGCACAATAATGCACAATGCAGGAGGATCATCCACGAGAACAAAATGCTAGCACTGCCCCCGGCACTGTGCTCAGGCTCTGGAGACAAAGAAATCTGAGTGTAGATTTGGGCCCTATGGCTTCTGCCTGTGCGGCTGTGGCAATGTGAATCCACTCTGTCTCAGTCTCTCATCTCTAAAATGGGAATGATTAAAACGTATATGTATAATATCGAGTTAATGATTGATGCATTCCCACAGCAATTCTCTGCCAACAAATGGGTGTTCCACGATTCAATTCTGACACAAACTACCTGGAGTTAGCATCAGGTTCCACAAGTCAGGTCCCCAACAAGACGGCTCTTACTTCAGATGTGAGAAGCAAGTGAGAGTCTCCAGGCTACACATAGCCTACTTGACTTGGCTACAAATTCAGCAGTCCCCATGATCCCTGGGGCTTCCCTGGTGGTTCAGACAGTAAAGAATCTGCCTGCAGTGTGGGAGACCCGTGTTTGATCCCTGGGTTAGAAAGATCCCCTGGAGAAGGGAATGGCGACCCATTCTAGTATTCTTGCTGGGAGAATTCCATGGAAAGAAGAGCCTGGTGGGCAACAACCCATGGGGTCAAAGAGATTTGGACACGACTGAGTGACTAACACTTTCACTTTTTTGTTTTTATTTTCCTGTAATCCCTAGGCCCCAGGTCTGATAATTCACTAGAAAGACCTGATGGAACTTAGGGAAACTCTATTCTGAATGATCACCATTTAAAGGACACACATGAGCAATCAGAGGAAGTGTTACACAGGGCAAATCTGCAAGGGTCCCAGTGCAGAAGTCTCTGTCCCCAGGTGGCAGTGATGTGTGTTGATATTGGAGAAGCGCTGCCTTAGGGCCACTATGCCAGCAAGTTGTGTGAGCTATGAGAGGGGAAGGCCAGGGACATAGGATCTAGACGTGGCTGACACAGTTGGGTTCCTACCCATCAGCCACCCTTCCACTTTGTACTTGCTGCCAGGACAAAACTTAGTGTGAAGTCATGGGCGGCTGTGTTGTTCTGGTGAGATTGGACACTTCCTGCCTCAAATCCTGACTAGTGAAAGACAGGGATCTTCCTTGCCACCACAGGTTTGGGTGTGGCCCCATGACCCAGTGCTGGCAGGGAGATAAGAATGGATGTCAACAGGGTCTTTGTGAATAGCTATCCTTGTGGATTAAAAAGATAATCACTCCCTCTTCTGGGGCTTCCCGAGTGGCTAAGTGGTAAAGAATCCACCTGCAAGGCAGGCGCTGCAGAAGCCATGGGTTCGATCCCTGGCTTGGGAAGATCCCCTGCAGGAGGGCATGGCAACCCACTCCCGTATTCTTGCCTGGAGAATCTCATGGACAGGGGAGCCCGGTGGCTACAGTCCATAGGGTCACAAAGAGTCGGGAACGACTGAAATGACTTAGCACTCATGTATGCACGCACATTCCCTCTTCTGTCCCCAGACTTTGGAGTCTGGAAGGTGAAGCAGCCATCTTGGGAACATGAGTGGAGCCAGCCTAAGCAGATGGACTAGCACAGTGAATTTGGCACCGGGGATGCCCCAGTCCCTCCCAAAGGGCCCTTGAAGCAGGGTTGAGGTGCTGGATTGATCCAGTCTAGAGCAATTCTCCCTCAGGAGCTCTTAATAAAAATATTAAAGCACAGATGTTTAATGGGACTTTTTTCTACTCTTGACCAAGATCCCAAACCTGAGAGACACCTCTCCACTCCCCCTAACATTATATAAAGGGAGGTACAAGGCCAAGTTTCTCCATATCTTGGCACTATTGACATTTTGCATCAGACAGTTCTTTTATGAAAGGCTGTCCTGCTCATTGTAGAATGTTTAGCAACATCCTTACCTCTCAACCCTATAGATGCCAGTAACACCCCTCCAGGTGTGACAACCTAGACATTGTCAAATGACCCTGAAGTGGAGGAGGGCACAAAATTGTTCCTGTTGAGACCCACTGTGCTAGACCATCCATCTACAGTGTGGTCCCAGACCAGCTCTATGACCTGTAGCCATCACTCATTTCAGCCAATGCTTAAGAGAAGACTCTTGAGAGTCCCTTGAACAGCAAGGAGATCCAACCAGTCCATCCTAAAGGAGATCAGTCCTGGGTGTTCATTGGAAGAACTGATGCTGAAGCTGAAACTCCAATACTTTGGCCATTTCATGCAAAGAGTCGACTCATTGGAAAAGACCTTGATGCTGGGAAACATTGAAGGTAGGAAGAGAAGTGGATGACAGAGGATGAGATGGTCGGATGGCATCACCAACTCAATGGACAGGAGTTTGAATAAACTCCTGGAGTTGGTGATGGACAGGGAGGCCTGGTATGCTGCAGTCCATGGGGTTGCAAAGAGTCGGACATGACTGAGTGACTAAACTGAAAGATATGAGACAGAGCAAGGAAAGAAGGGGAGGGGGGATTTTGTGTGCAGAAAGCTGTCAGAGACTGGGAGCTCCCCTTCACAGAGAGTACAGAGGGCCGCCAGGAAGCAAGCAAATATGCCCATTGCCCCCACACTGGCCGAGTTGTGCAAACTCCTGGCCTCCAGGCCTCCACTGGGTTGGAGGTGAATGTAATTAGAGAGCTCTTGGGAAAATTTGGGGCATGTCTGGGGATGTTTGGAGAGATGCAGGGACTGTTGCTAGATTCTGGCTTGCTACTGCTGCTGCTGCTAAGTCGCTTCAGTCGTGTCCGACTCTGTGCGACCCCATAGATGGCAGCCCACGAGGCTCCCCCGTGTCTGGGATTCTCCAGGCAAGAACACTGGAGTGGGTTGCCATTTCCTTCTCCAATGCATGAAAGTGAAAAGTGAAAGTGAAGTCGCTCAGTTGTGTCCAACCCTCAGCGACCCCATGGACTGCAGCCCACCAGGTTCCTCCACCAATGGGATTTTCCAGGCAAGAGTACTGGAGTGGGGTGCCATTCTGGCTTGGAGAAGTTTAAAGGCGAGAAGCTGGTTTGAGTGGCTCGTGGTAGGAGAGCCAATGGTGAGGGGAGCAGTGGCAGAGAATGGGTGAGGAAGCCATGGCAGATCATCACGGCAGGATTCACCCCTCTCCTTGGAACTGCGAGGTGAGCTGAGGGCTGTATGGGGTGATGGGAGAAGGTTGTGGTAATCAGTCAGTCGGGGCAGGTCACCTAGGCCAGAGAAGGGCTAGAGAGAAGTACCCAGGAGAGAATCTCCAACCACCACAAAATCATTCTCATCTGCCGCATAGCTGGCCACCTTGCAAGTACCAACCAAGTCAGAGCTTCCTTTAGCTCCTGCTCTCCCCCTACCCCTGAGGGACCAGAATCAGCATTAGGGAGTAAGGGAGGAGCTGGAGCAGGGCAAGGAAAGACCCTCTGGTTCCCATTGCTCAATGGCAGCTTCCAGACTGGAGTGTGGCTTGAACTGAGTGCTGGGGAGGGGCCAGGGTCTGGAGGGAGAAATTTCAGCTTGGATTAGAACCTGAGGTTTTGATATTAGACTGTATATTTCTAAGAATTTATCCATTTCTTCTAGGCTATCCATTTTATTGGCATATAATTGTTCCTAGTGATCTCTTATGGTCCTTTGTATTTCTAGGATGTCATTTTATAACCTCTTTTTTTATTTCTAATTTTATTTATTTGGACCCCCTCTCTTTTTTCCTTGGTCTATTTTTTTGGTTGGCTGAAGGTTTATCAATCTTGTCTATCTTTTCAAAGAACTGCTCTTACTTTCATTGAACTTTTCTATCATTTAAAAATTTCATTTATTTCTGCTCTGACCTGTGTTATTTCCTTCTACTAGCTATGGGCTGTTCAGTTTTGCTTTAAGAAAGTATATACATGCTTATTTTTAAAATTTAATTTAAAAAATTGGAGTATGATTGCTTTACAATGTTAGTTTCTGCTGTAGAACAAAGTGAATCAGACATACGTCTACATATATCCCCTCCCTCGTGAACCTCCCTGCCCCATCCTACCCCTCTAGGTCATCAGAGAGCATTGAGCTGGGCTCTCTGTGCTAACAACATCTTCTCAGAGCTATCTGTTTTACACATGGTAGTGTATATATGTCTCCATAAAAAAGAATGAAATTGAGTTATTTGTAGAGATGTGGATGGACCTAGGCCCTTTATACAGAGTGAAGTAAGTCAGAAAGAGAAAGACAAATATATGTTAATGCATATATATGGAATCTTCCCAAGTGGCTCAGATGGTAAAGAATCTGTCTGCAATGCAGGAGACCCGGGTTTGATCCCTGAGTTGGGAAGATCCCCTGGAGAAGGGAATGGCAACCCACTCCAGTATTTTTGCCTGGAGAATTCCATGGACAGAGGAGCCTGGTGGGCTACTTTCCATGGGGTCTTGAAGAGTTGGGCGTGACTGAGTGAATTAAATGGAATCTAGGCAAATGGTACAGATATTTGCAGGGCAGGAATAGAGACACAGATGCAGAGAATGGACTTGTGGGGATGGGGCAGGGGGAGAGTAGGGTGTTTATTTTTATGAGTGAAAAATCATTCTTTTTCCTTCCCACTCCTCACCCAGACCCCCTCTGATCTAACTGGCACGTGGTCATCCCTCAGGTATAAGATTTCCCTTGACCTGTTCTCTTCCTACATGCCCCACCAGCACCCTGTACCTCCTTTTCTGGAGCACTCTCTACGCTTTGGTTAGCAGCTCCCACTTTCCTCCTGCAAGGCAATCTCCATGCAGGCAGGTCAGGCTCTTCCTTCTTGCTGGGTCCCTGTCCCTGCTGGCAGCACATAGTAGGGCTCACTAAACAAATCTTACTCAGAGGAATGAGCTGCAGCCTGCCCCCTCGCCCTTGCCATTCCTCCCCTCATTCTCTGGTCCTGTTTTTAAGTGACCTACTGGGGAAAAGGGCAGGGATGATGAAAGCGAGGATGGAAATAGGGGGCTGAGGAATTTTGCTCAAATGAACCACATTCAGCAACAGCAAATTCACCGCATTCTTTAGAAGCCTGTGAAAATCTGGCAGACAAAAAAGGGTTTTGTGAGTGGGTGTTAGATGATGAGTGTAGCCATGGACATTTTTTTTAGGAGTGGGAAAAGGGATACGGAATTGTTACATCCTCTTGGACAAAAAAGAACAATGCCTTCTAATTTTAAAAGTCTCTCATTTAATGTGAAGCGTCCAGTGGAAGGTTTAGGAGTATTTTCTCTCTTGGAAAAGCATATCTACTATGGTCTTAACATCAAGAAGGAAGCCTTCTCTGGAATGAGGCTGTGTCTATACGTAAGAATGTAAGAAAACATGCCCCACAGCTAGTATGCTCAGGGGCAGTCATGGACAAAGATTGATGCTTTGTCTTTTTTTTCCCAAAGCCTTTTGTTTTTGTTCTTGTTTCGTCTGTTCAGTTGTGTTCAACTCCTTGCAATCTCATGGATTGTAGCCTGCCAGACTCATCTGTCCTTGGGATTTCCCAGGCAAGAGTACTGGAGTGGGTTATCATTTCCTTCTCCAGGGGATCTTCCCGACCCAGGGACTGAACTCGCATCTCCTGCATTGCAGGTGGATTCCTTCTGCTACCGTGGAAGCCCATCCAAACCACTTTATTTCAAAGTAATTCCGGGTCTATAGAAAAGTAGCAAGTATGTTACAAAGATTCCCCCAATATTCTTAGATTTCCACAAAGTGCATTCTACTAGATTCTCCTTGTCATTCTCTCTATATACATATTATCATTTCTTTTTCTGACCTTCTTGAGGGTAAGTTGCAGACACAATGTCCCCTTACTTCTGAATACTTCAGTGTGTATTCCCTCCAGAACAAGGACTGTCTCTCCCAGTAATCAAAATCAGGCAAGTCACATTGATGTAATGTTATTTGTAATCCATAGATCTTGTTCAGTTTTGCTAACTGGCCTAATGATATCCTTTATAGCAAAGGAAAAAACTTTTTTTCTAACTCTGGATCCATTTCAGGCTCCTGTGTTGAATATACTTGTGAAGTCTCTTTAGTTCTTGAAACGTAAGGTTGTCCTCAGTTTTGTCTTTCATGACCTTGATGCTTGTCAAGAGTGGGGGCCAGTTATTTTTAGAATGGCTCTCAATTTGGATTTATCTGAAGTTTCCTTATAAGTTAGATGCAGGTTTGCATTTTGGACAGAATTATCGTGGGAGTAATGTGGTGTTATAATGACTGACTTTGAAAAGGTGAGCATTTCAAAGGATTTGGAATTCAAGCAAGATTGGAAACATCACAAATGGGTTATGACTCCATGCCTTAGGATCACTTGTCAGAGATGTAGTTGAGAAGTATGACCTGAGACAGTTACTTTACCTCTCTCAGGCTTTGTGTTATAATCAGTAAAATAGAGACAGTGCTATTGGCTTACATTTATCAGGCACTTAACTACTGTCAGTTTGTGTGTATGTCCAGTCTCTTCATTCGTGTCCAACTCTTTGCAACCCAATGGACTGTAGCCTGTTAGGCTCCTCTGTCCATGGGGTTATCCCAACAAGAATACGGGAGTGGGTTGCCACTTCCTCCTCCAGGAGATCTTCCTGATGCAGGGACTGAAACTGCATCTCATATGGCTCCTAAACTGGCAGGCAGACTCTTTACCACTTGAGCCACCCGGGAAGTCCTAGGTTGTTCCAAATGTAATATATTTAATGGTTCTCTTAGTCCTCGCGACAACCCTATAACAGAGCTATTTGAAAGCATTGTTAGAATAATATTGTAAATGATGTAAAAGGAGAGTTCTTTTACAGATGAAAACCTGAAGCACAGAGAGGCTAAACAACTTGGCCAAAGTCACATAGCTGGTGCATAGCAGAGATGGGCTTCCAAGCAGGTTACTCTGTCTCTGCTGCTGCTGCTGCTGCTAAGTCGCTTCAGTCGTGTCCGACTCTGTGCGACCCCATAGATGGCAGCCCACCAGGCTCCCCCGTGTCTGGGATTCTCCAGGCAAGAACACTGGAGTGGGTTGCCACTTCCTTCTCCAATGCAGGAAAGTGAAAAGTGAAAGTAAAGTCGCTCAGTCATGTCTGACTCTGTCTCTAGAGGCTACCTATTTAATTTCCACACCACACTGACTCTTGGAAGTGACACCTTAGACAAAAGGTATGTAAGGTAAGCATCTAACCCAGTGCCTGGAACGTCATCATAATAAATACTAAGAGATCATTGTTAGCATCTGCCTTTATTCTGTTTCTCATTTTATAAAGGATTGATCAAGGAGATGTTCCAACTTGATGATGTTGAAGTGACTGGTTATCCCCAAACCACCTGACATTTACAAGGCCCCTGGGCCTCATGAAGCAAGTGAAGTCAACCTTGGGCTGTGTTTAGGAGTGTGGGAGAGCAGGGTATTTCAGCATTTGCATTTGGCCGTGGCTCTCGCCAACACCCAGTGTTGGCTTAGGCCCAGAGAGGAGACTGGTGACATGCATATTGAAAGCTTTGCAGGTGCCTTGTGTTAATGGCATTTTCTCAGGCAATCATAAACTGTGTTCACATGTGCTAGCTGCCAGCTAGCTAGCTGGAGGGAAGCAGGGAGAGACAGGCAGAACAGATGCTGCTGGGCAGGCGAAACGGTGCTTTGGGATTAGAATGTGTAATGCTGGGGACGGGTGGAGGAGATAGTTTGAAGTAAGCTTAGTTCATCAAGTTTTTGCCAGAATAACCACCCCATAGCCATTTTTTTTTCTTGTCAGGATAAGAGAGAAGTCAAACTAAGGGGGTGTTACCTGTGTAGGAAAGGATTATTAAGTGGGTTCCATGGGTAGATTTCAGGGGTGCTATGAACCGCTTGAATTGTATGCACAGAAGTGTGAATGAGTATGTGTCTATTTACATGTATTTTTCTAGGGAGAGATTTGCAGTTTTTTAAAATCAAACCCTCAATGTGTTCTGTTATTTAAAATCGAAAAAGACTCCTTGGTGGTCAAGGAGAGGATATGAGAGACAAACAGAGGGAGGGAAGGTGGGGAAGGAAGGAGGGAGAGAGAGAGAGAGACTAAGGGAGAAAGTGAAAGAATATTATTTCATAATAGTTATACAAGAAGTTGCTAGGAAACCATTCATTGACTTTATGAATTATAAACATTTTCTTCTTAAGCCCAAATAAATAGATCTCATATCATTCCAGTCTTGAGAACACAGCTGTTTGTGTGTTAGTGAAGGAGTAGGGGTGGATGTTGTGTGTGTGTGTGTGTGTATGTTTAGGGAGGGGTAGGATGCAGGAGAAGGGGAGGAAGAGAGGGTGGGTGGAGCAGAGAGCAGGAATGTGAGCTTCTTTCTGTCCTTAAGAAGAAGCATTTTGGAGGCCCCAAGATGGGTATGGCTTTGGTCTGTCCCATGTGGATACAAGGCTCCCCAGGTAGTGCTAGTGGTAAAGAATCTGCCTGCCAGTGCAGGAGAGCTAAGAAGCGTGGGTTTGATTCCTGGGTTGGTAAGATTCCCTGGAGGAGGGCATGGCAACCCACACCAGTATTCTTGCCCGGAGAATCCCACTGACAGAGGAGCCTGGCGGGCTGCAGTCCATGGGGCTGCAGGGTGAGGCATGGTTGAAGTGACTCAGCACGCACACACATGTGGGTTACAGGGACAAATGGCCAGAATCCCTGGATTTTTAGGGTGTCTTTGTTTCAAACACTTGATTCATTTGATAGGACTTCCTGACTTGGCTCCATCCGTTTGAAGGTCGCAGACTCTCAGAGGGATGGAAGATTTCTGGGAGCAAACTCCTGGATCCCCCAACAGAAGACTTGAAGAAAATTCATCTATTGATTCTCCCTTTCTCCTTGAGGGCTTCCCTGATAGCTCAGTTGGTAAAGAATCCGTCTGCAATACAAGAGACCCCCGTTTGATTCCTGGGTCGGGAAGATCCATTGGAGAGGGGATAGACTACCCGCTCTAGTATTCTTGGGCTTGCCTTGGGGCTGAGCTGGTAAAGAATCTGCCTGCAATGCAGACCTGGGTTTGATCGCTGGGTTGGGAAGATCCCCTGGAAAAGGGAACAGCTACTCACTCCAGTATTCTGGCCTGGAGAATTCCATGGACTGTATGTATATCCATGGGGTCGCAAAGAGTCAGACACAACTGAGCGACTTGCACTTTTCTCCCTGATGGAGTCTTACTCCATTTCTTCCCTCATGCTGACGACATTTACTAGTTCTCTGTCCTTGCCTCTTCTAAGAGGTCCTTCCCTCTCTGCCTTTCTCTTTTCCTTCCTTCCTCTTTTCCTTCCTTTCACTTCCTCCATGCCCCCCACCCCAAACTCTTCTCTTATTTACTCTAAAACATTTAAGTAGACTTACCAGGTGCCAGGCACTGGTGCTGGGTGCTGAGTTTTAAGAAGGACCAACGTAAAGTGTAATTCCTGCTTTCACAGCCCCGACACTCACAGGATGCATTTAAAAACCTTTTCTGTCTTCAGTAGGGAGTGAGATTACAGAGTCCCAGGAGAGAAGGTAGAGAGACAAGCTGGGAGGTTGTCACAATACAAAGAGAAATGAGAGGGACTGAGATGAGCAATGGCCGTTTTCACTTTATGAATACTGGGGCCATAAAAATTAGTGATGTCTTTGTAGTGGAGCCTACCATGTATCCATTTAAAATAACCCTCAATGGGCTTCCCTGGCAGCTCAATGGTAAAGAATCTGCCTGTCAATGCAGGAGACACGGGTTTGATCCCTGAGCTGGGAAGATCCCATGTGCTGTAGAGATACTAAGCTGGGTGCTACAGCTATTGAGCTGCAAATCTTGAAGCCCACGCACCCTGGAGCCCGTGCTCAGTGACAAGAGAAGTCATGTCCACGAGAAGCCCACGTATCACAGCTGAAGAAAAGCCCGAGCAACAAGAAAGACCCAGCACACCCAAAAATAAATAGATAAATTTAAAATAAAATAACCCTCTTTAATGCAAAGCACTTTCACTTTGTTTTCTGTATAATCTGATATGGCTATCGGCGCCCTTGCTTCCTCTTTGTTCACGTCTGCTCTTGTATCTGAGGACACAGGGGGCCTGGGTTGGGCTGTGTATTTAAAAGATTGACTTGTAGGGAAAATCGAGGTTGGACAACTCCCACACACTTCATTTACCTTTTGTGGCCAGAAGAGAACACTGGTAGACCAGGAGGATGGCCTTGTACAAGGAAGAATTTGTGCCCAGTTCTGTGTAAGAGAGCTTTCACAGTACACCTGATTGCAGGCCAGCATGCCCAGGTAGGTGAGCATCCTGGGGGCAGGTAAGAGGCACACGGGCAGTAGCAATCAAAGGTGGGAGCCAGGAGGAAGACAGAAAGATTAAGTAATGACTGTGGTAGTTTGATTTTACTGGACTTGGTTATGATTTTTCCTGGACTTAGTTGCTATGGTGTCACACGGAGACTTCATGAATGGATTCTTCTGCCCTAGCCTGGACAGGTCTGTGGTTAAATGATATATTCATCTTTTTGTTTTTAACCATTTTAAGCCATTTTCTTCTGGGTGAAACTCTTCTAAGCAGCACATAATTCACCATTTTTCTCTTTTATGCACCTTTAAAGTCTTTACCCATTAAAAGGGAATGGCAGTGTGAGTGGCAGTGCTGGTGGCTGCCTTTTGGGGGTTCTGCTCTTCTGCTTCAGGGTGGAGCATGTGAAACACAGCTCTAGAACGTACTTTGTAGCAGCATCTCCTTCCATAAAGTGGGTGGTGGAACTTCTCCCAGGAATGATGTAATCTACAATCTTCTGTTCACTCTGTTGAGGATGATTTTGCCCTTTGATACATCTCCACGGGCATTTGAATAGAAGGCTTGAGAAGGCAGGTTTGTAAGGGGTCTCAGCTATACTGCTACGCTGTCCTGTTTAGCCAGACATTATTCTGTGAATCCACAGCTCACCCTTGTTTGTTTTTCTTTCTTTTCCAGTATTGCTCCGATTGGCATCTGATCTGTGAATCCACAGCTCACCCTTGTTTCTTTTTCTTTCTTTTCCAGTATTGCTCTGATTGGCATCTGAGGCATCTTACCGCCTGGTTTCGCCTGTATCACACCTCCCATCTTCGCCTTTTCACAGATCCTGCTGCTTCTATTCATGTCCCTGCAGTTCCCCTCCATCACTGCTTATCTTGGCTACTGATTCTTTAAGGCTTAATTCACATGACTTTTCCTTTCTGAAGGCTTTTTCTGAGCCTTTCAGTCAACTTTTAGTCATTAAAAAAATTTATTTATTTATTTTTGGCTGCACTGGGTCTTGCTTGGGCTCCCCTGGTGGCTCAACAGTAAAGAAACCACCTGCAATGCCGGAGATGTGGGTTTGATCCCTGGGTGGGGACAAGCTCCTATGGCAACCCATTCCAGTATTCTTGCCAAGAAAATCGCATGGACAGAGGAGCCTGGCGGGCTGCAGCCCATAGGGCTGCAAGAGTCAGGCATAACTGGAGTGACTGAGCCCTCACTGGGTCTTTGTGGTTGGAGGTAGGCTTTCTTTAGTGGCAGCTATCAGAGGCTACTCTTCTTTGCAGTGTGCAGGCTTCCTGTGGTGGTGGCTTCCCTTGTTGAGGAGCACAGGCTCTAGAGCTCATGAGCTCCAGTAGCTGTGGCTCATGGGCTTAGTTGCCCTGTAGCTTGTGGAATCTTCCTGCACTAGGGATCAAACTCATGTCCCCTGCATTGGCAGGTGGATTCTCAACCGCTGGGCCACAAGTTAAGTCCCTAATCATTATTTTTTTTTAAAATGTATTTATTTGAGGGCCTACTGTGCACCAAGGGCTGTGCTGAATACTAGAGAAAAAGTAGAGAGTAGAACAGATACGGTCCCTGCTTGTGATCTAGTGCTGGGACGGGATAACATCTTCATATTTGTTAGATGAGAGCAGGGTAGAGTGAAAGTCCTTCCCCGTTTTTGATGTTTCTTTTCATGGGGGAGTAATTCTGCTATAATTCCTGGCCTTTTGAATTTTTGAATTGGGGATAAGGAACTGGGAATGGGTATCTCCATCTCTTCTTCCTCATTTCTCATGTATAATTCACTTTGTAGGGACACACATTCTGCCTGGAATCTCCAAACACTGAGTTTGATGTGACCAGGCCCCAGTGTGGGTCCAGGTGGGTTGAAGGTAGTAAAAACCTCATGTGACTGGTAACTGATCAGATGTGTAAATTGGTCTCTTTCGGAGGTTTAGTAAGAAAATGTCTATTTGCTCATAGGCTTAAAGCCACATTCTCTCATATAAGTTTATTTTTAAATTTTATCTCTCAATTGGTTCAGGGTCGGGGAAAAAGAACACGGTTAGTTGGGCTCTCTCAAACCTCAACAGGAGTTCTACTGTTAAAAGTACTCAATAGTAGTATTAAAAGTAAAATTTTGAGCAGAACTCCTAGTTAATCCTCCTGAAGTGCCTTTCTCAAATCTTTTATTATATTAATTACATTGCTGCAACGATCCCCTTATATACATTGTCTCCTCCTCTAGAATATGTCTTTGCTTTGGATAAGCAATTTGTACACTGGACAAAGGTATCTGGCCTGAGGGATGAATGGGAGTTAAATCTGGCCAGTAGGTAAAATATGTCTTTACCTGGAGTAAAGATGAGGTGGTTTTTGGGAATTTGCACAAAAGCTTGTCATGTGCCAGCAAAGCCTTGTGTCCTTGTATTTGACGAACGCAAAAGTGCATTCTCTTCTCAGCATTACCTCACCTGAATATACTCATCCATTAGGGAAGGATCACATCCGTTTTTAGCTCACTGTTCATCATCTCTTACAAAATACAAGAAGCCAACATATCACACAAGGCCCAGGCAGAATTGTGAAAGGCGAGTATATCTGCTTTGCCAGGCTATTCCCTTCATTTCCTTTATTAGTATTACATGTATTATTATCGTTACATTTAAGAGTAATGGAAAAATCAGTGCCTTTTAATTCAGGAAGCCTAAAATCTTAACATTAATCTCCTTAATTCTGAATGAAAACCCTGTATGTCTCAATGGTTTGTGGTGAGGACAAAGCAATATGGTACATGCGAAAAAGCAACATGCACCATAAATTCATACGGATGTTCGGAGTTATTCTGATGACTCCCTGAGTGCCTAAATTAGACCCAGAAGCATTTGCCAGCTTAATGAATGTGTAAGACTTGCTCTGACAATGTTGATTCTAATGATAACAACGTAACATGCTTATTTCTGGAAAACACCTAGAGCCATCTCTTTAAATTATTCATTTTCCAACAGGTTTTTATAGGTTTCGCAATGTTATTTGAAGGGGTCTAATCCTGCCTGCTAAAGGGCATCCCACTTAGCACCTGCGTTTCTTACTCTGCACATGTGTTTCCTTCTCTTGCTGTTGCTTCAGTTCAGTTCAGTTCAGTCACTCAGTCATGTCCGACTCTTTGCGACCCCATTAATCGCAGCACGCCAGGCCTCCCTGTCCATCACCAACTCCCACAGTTCACTCAGACTCATGCCCATTGAGTCAGTGATGCCATCCAGCCATCTCATCCTCTGTTGTCCCCTTCTCCTCCTGCTCCCAATCCCTCCCAGCATCAAGGTCTTTTCCAATGAGTTGACTCTTTGCATGAGGTGGCCAAAGTATTGGAGTTTCAGCTTCAGCATCAGTCCTTCCAGTGAACACCCAGGACTGATCTTTAGAATGGACTGGATGGATCTCCTTGCAGTCCAAGGGACTCTCAAGAGTCATCTCCAGCACCACAGTTCAAAAGCATCAATTCTTTGGTGCTCAGTTTTCTTCACAGTCCAACTCTCACATCCATACATGACTACTGGAAAAAC
>SJYA01000890.1:1700526-1717250 GCA_006410615.1 Neotragus moschatus | reverse complement strand
TAGGTTGGTCATAACTTTCCTTCCAAGGAGTAAGTGTCTTTTAATTTCATGGCTGCAATCACCATCTGCAGTGATTTTGGAGCCCGAAAAAAAATAAAGTCTGACACTGTTTCCACTGTTTCCCCATCTATTTCCCATGAAGTGATGGGACCAGATGCCATAATCTTAGTTTTCTGAATGTTGAGCTTTAAGTCAACTTTTTCACTCTCCTCTTTCACTTTCATCAAGAGGAGGTTGGTTAAAGGAATGATTTCAAACAGATTCTCCTTGTGGAAGCCATTCTGTTCATAAATGAGATCTCATACTTTTTCTCCCCATCTCACACTTTTTTTAACCAAATGTATTCTAGCAGAGAAAAAATACCTTTCCAATTTCCATCTATTTTAAAGTCCTATGAGAGTGTAAACCTGATGATTTTGTAGAAAAGGGAGGAAAACCAGGGTTACCCCTGACTGGTCCAGTAGAAGACTCATCAGTGTCTTTGTATTTCTCTGTAATCTCCCTGACTTTAATTCCCAAGAAATATACAGCATAAGACATAGAGTAGATGAGATATGTAGTATAACCTCAAAGCCAGAAGTCAAAACAGGAAGACCAGAAAGCTTGATGGTTAAGGACATGGATACCAGGAGTGGCTGGAGGTATCCAACTGTTGGAATTAGCCAGGCCTGGTTCAGATCTCAGCTCTAACACTCACTTCTTTGCATTAGCTTCAGTTTTCTTGTCAGTAAAATGTGACTAATAGTCCTTGCTCCATAGCATTGGTGAAGGAGCAGATAAGAAATACACTCTTAGGAGAATGTGTGGTGAATAGTAAGCACACACTACCTGATTGTAATTATTCAATAATCATAATTATTATATCAACAGTGATGTCTTGACATAGAGAACAGACTTGTGGTTGCCAAGGGGGAGGAGTTGGAGGGGAGGGAAGGAATAGCAATTTGGGATTAGCAGAGGCAAATTGTTATAGAGGATGGATAAACAACAAGGTCCTCCTGTATAGCACAGGGAACTGTATTCAATATCCTATGATAACTGTAATGGAAAAAATATGAAAAAGAATACACACACACATAGTTTTATATATATATATATATATATATGTATATATATATATAAAACTGAGTCACTTTGTTATACAGCAGAAATTAATACAACATTGCTTCAGTAAAATAAAATAGTAACATTTTGACTATAAAATTAAATAAAGCAATCGTGGTGGTGAGGTATGAGGTATGAGCTTAGGAAGCCACTTGAACTGAGTTTGAAACCCAGCTCTGCCACTTCCCAGCAATGTGAACTTGGACAAGTAAACTCAACTTCCCTAAGCCTCAGTTTCTTCCTCCAAAGGATGGGAATAAAATCACTATATACATCACACAGTTCTGAGACCCCTAAATCACACAATGAAAGCAAATAACTTAGGTACTGGACACCCCTTGTGGACCAAGAGCTTTCAACCTTTTATGTTCCTTACCTGAGACTTGAAGTTGTTACTGTAAGGGCAGGAGAACATAGGGGATTCTGGCTGTGGGCCACGGGGAAGTCAGGAGATGGTGCCTCCTTAAGTCTCTGCCCTGTACCTGATGTTCTTTTCAGAAAGTGGGCTCATGGATTTGGATATTTCCAGGACCATCCGTGGTGACTCAGTGATAAAGAACTCGCTTGCCAATACAGGAGACACAGGTTTGATCCTTGTGTCAGGAGGACCGCCTGAAGAAGGAAATGGCAACCCACTCCAGTATTCTTACCTGGAAAATCCCAAGGAAAGAGGAACCTGACAGGCTATGGTCCATGGGGTCGCAAAAGAGTCAGACACGAGTTAGTCACTAAAGAATGTTGTCAGGTCACATTGCTTCTACTAGAAGGAGCTAATAGGGCAGCACCAAGCATCATCCTACCCTGTTAGCATTCCAAAGGTTAAACCTTTGGAATTAAACAATTCAATTTCTACCTGTGGGAACTTAGAGAGATTTCTTAACCTTTTTGAGCCTCAGTTTCTTTATCTGTAAAATACAGATTAAAAAAAAACACCTATTTCCATAGAGTAATATGCAGATTAAATGAGATGATTAATTCAAGTACCTGGCTCAATAAATGGAAACTTTTTATTAGATCAGCAAAAATCATTTGCTCATATAATTTAGTAACCAGTTATTGAATACTCACTCTATGTCAAATATTGTGCCAGGTACTATGAGACCACCATTGATTTAGTGAATTTTTGGAGTGTATGGTACAGGCTAGACATTATATGAGGTGCTTATCCATCAAAACCATCAGAAGTCTAGATAAAATGCTCCCCAAGACTATTCAGTTCTTCCACTGTGTGAGACCTCAGGTTGTGAACCAGTTTTTCTTTAATTCATGCAACAAGCATGATGCCAAGAATTTTGTGAACAACTGAAAATATAAAGAGAAAAAAACTTGGCCCTATCAGGGAGAGATTTCCAACCAGGTAGGGCCATTTTGGAGGTGATGGTCCAGCTGAGCTATTTCAAATCCTAAAAGATGATGCTGTGAAAGTGCTGCAATCAATATGCCAGCAAATTTGGAAAACTCAACAGTGGCCACAGGACTGGAAAAGGTCAATTTTCATTCCAATCCCAAAGAAAGGCAATGCCAGAGAATGCTCCAACTACTGCACAATTGCACTCCTCTCACACACTAGCGAAGTAATGCTCAAAATTCTCCAAGCCAGGCTTCAATAGTACATGAACCAAGAACTTCCAGATGTTCAAGCTGGATTTAGAAAAGGCAGAGGAACTAGAGATCAGATTGCCAACATCTGTTGGATTATAGAAAAAGCAAGAGAGTTCCAGAAAGACATCTACTTCTGCATTATTGACTATGCCAAAGGCTTTGACTGTGTGGATCACGACAAACTGTGGAAAATTCTGAAAGAGATGGGAATACCAGACCACCTGACCTGTCTCCTGAGAAATCTGTATGGAGGTCAAGAAGCAACAGTTAGAACTGCACATGGAACAACAGACTGGTACCATATTGGGAAAGGAGTACGTCAAGGCTGTATATTGTCACCCTGCTTATTTAACTTCTATGTAGGGTATATCATGTGAAATACTAGACTGGATGAAGCACAAGCTGGAATCAAAATTGCCAGGAGAAATATCAATAACCTCAGATATTTAGGTAACATCACACTTATGGCAGAAAGCAAAGAAGAACTAAAGATGAAAGTGAAAGAGGAGAGTGAAAAAGTTGGTTTAAAACTTAACATTCAGAAAACTAAGATCATGGCATCTGGTCCCATCACTTCATGGCAAATAGATGGGGGAACAATGGAAACAGTGACAGACTTTATTTTTGGGGGCTCCAAAATCACTGCAGATGGTGACTGCAGCCATGAAATTAAAAGATACTTGCTCCTTGGAAGGAAAGTTATGACCAACCAAGATAGCATATTAAAAACAGAGACATTACTTTGCTGACAAAGGTTCATCTAGTCAAAGCTCTGGTTTTTCCAGTAGTCATGTATGGATGTGAGAATTGTTCTATAAAGAAAGCTGAGCACTGAAGAATTGATGCTTTTGCATTGTGGTGTTGGAGAAGACTCTTGAGAGTCCCTTGGACTGCAAGGACATCCAACCAGTCCATCGTAAAGGAGATCAGTCCTGAATATTCATTGGAAGGACTGGTGCTGAAGCAGAAACTCCAATATTTTGGCCACCTGATGCAAGGAACTGACTCACTGGAGAAAACCCTGACGCTGGGAATGATTGAAGGCAAAGAAGGCAGGGGATGACAGAGGATGAGATGGTTGGGTGGCATCACCAGCTCAATGGACATGAGTTTGAGTAAGCTCTGGAGTTGGTGATGGACAGGGAAACCTGGCGTGCTGCAGTCCATGGGGTGCCAAAAAGTCGGACACGACTGAGCAACTGAACTGAACTGACTGAGGGCCATTTTGACAGCTCTGTCTTATCATTTCTTTCTTCGAAGGTCGTCTATAGTTGAGTTCTCTTTTGTGATGTGCTGTATGGTTATATTAATTAATTAATTAATTAACTGGGTGGGCATGTATTGTGTATCTGCTCTGGTCAGCTCATAGTACTGGGTTCTGCTTGTAATATAATAGAGAAATAAGATATAGTCCCTAACTCTGTGAAGTTCCAATTTAGCGATGGAGATTAGGTACCATGAGAAGTTGAATAATAATCGTAGAATATTTTGCTGGACACAACAAATGCTTGAATGAAATGATGATCTTGAGAAGCATATCATGGTTAAAAAGCATGGACTTTATAGGCAGATGGATCTGTCTCCTGTCTTGGCTCTGTTCTCAACTAAGTCTTGATTTTGCCAAGTCACTTAATCTCTCAGAGTTCTGTCATCTTTAAAGTAGGGCAAGACATTGTGAATATTCACTGACAGAAGGCTGGTACATGCTTAGCACAGTTCGTGACATAGAGAGGCTTGACTTTTATCTATTATTGTCAGAATTAATATTATCATTATCATTACATATTCACACAAACCCTCCAGTCCTGTGTGTGAGTGTATATGCACATTTGTGCCCATTGTGTTTGTGTGGTTAGGCATTTCACTTGTCATTCATAATCCAATCTGATCAGAGAGATTCAGTCAACCATCCATTCACTGAATAAATATTCACTGAATACCTACTAGGTTCAGGGCACTGTCCTGGGCACTCGGGATACAGTGAGCAATCAACCCTGAAAGTCAAGGTCTCCATCCTCATGGAGTTTATCTTTTAATGAAGGAGTCAGAAGATACATATAACACACAGACTATCATGTCAGGCGGTGATAAAATGAAGTGTTATGAAGATAGGGGGTTGAGCATCTTCTCTCTTCCTTTGACACAAAGACAATCTTGTTTCTGGACTTATCCCTGTGCATCTGAAGCAATTCACCTGCATGGGTATCACCAGTCTCCTATGAAGCATATGGGCTGATATGACTAGGAAAAGAGAGGCTGGGAGATAAAAAGGAAAACCCAAGAGAGGACTTTGCAATAATGCTGGGAAAAGATAATTATGTGTGCTCAGATTTGATCTGGGTTGGTCAAAATGCATGGCGTGAATGGCTAGTGGCCAGCAGGCAACAGCTGCTTTTGCTGTCATTGACCCCTTCAGTTAAAGGGGGAGATGTCTGGTCAGCCTGATATATTAAATGATTTAACATCCACCAGTATTCTTTATTTTACCATTATTTATGACTTGCTGAGTCCTGGCATTACACTTTGGAAGAAATAAGGTGCAGGTGGAAGGCATGGCCTGGGGCTGGGGAGGTTGCAACATCAGGAAGGGACAAATCAAAGTGTCCCCAGCTGTCACTAAGCACGTGGGCTGAGAAGGTGGTGACACCTCCAGAGTGTGAGCCTGGCTTGTCCCTCATCCCCTGGATCCCTCACACCTCCGACTCACCCCTGCTTCCTCTTCTTTCCCTGCCTCTTTCCAGGGATGTGTTTCAAGCTGGCAGCCAGGCCTTCATGGAGCAAATGAACCACGTATGCCAGACCCACCCAGATATCTCCAGGATTTGGCTTGTGAGCCCAAGCATCACATATTATGTTTATAAAAGTTGGGAAGAAAGAGAGCTGGGAGAGCAGAGGCCTGAGGGGGAAGCAGGACGCACACACAGAGGCCATTTTACTCCTGTGAAGAGGAGCAGACGTTTCTTCTGTTGCACTTTCCTCCCATGGATGGGGCTGAGATGTGGGGGGACCATTGCTGACTTCTCCCAGGGTTCAAGGTGGGGGGTCTGACAGGAGCCTGGGAGGTGGGCCAGGGCTCTTCCTTCCCCAGCTTTAGTCACGCATGGGGTCCTGAGGAGACCACGCGCTGTTCACATTCCCTTCCGGGGATTCACTGCGGAAGAAGCTCTCTGATTGCCAAACGGCCTCACATCGGCTCCAGAAACCTCCACCTGGAAGGTCTTCCACGTTGACCCCAGCCCATCCCATGTTTGACCCCAACTTACAGGTTCAGGGCAGCCTTTTAAACATTTCCCTCCTCACTGCTTTGGACAGCATGTCCCCTCAGCCTCAGTCATCCTGGACTCAGCCTCATTCCCAGACAGACTCCTACGAGCTGCCTTGGAAGCTCAGCGAGACCCCCCTGAGTCGTTCTATGCTCCCAAAATCCCACAGACTAAACACTGAGTCACCACTCACTCGCTACTCTCCCTGAAGCTCTGGTTTCAGAGGGAGGACCCGAGGGTTTGACTGAGGGAAATAGTTTCCCCCTTTTCTCGCTGGGTGGTTTTAAGGTGGGGCAAGATTGCTGGAAAAGTTGTGGGTGGGCCAAGGGCCAAGTACAATGTAGGTATCCCTGGGTCAGCATTTCATCTGAGCATCAACCCTGGCCTCTCCCTCCGCCCCACCCCTCCAACTTCCACAGATTGCAGCCAGAGACAGTGGCTTGTCATATGCCCACCACCTCAGGCTTCCGGAAGGGAACATGGCTGATCCTGTCCACAGCCCTACAGGGAAGTCCAGGGAGGCTTTTCCTATTTTGCAGATGAAGAAACTGTGCTCCAGGAGAACAGAGGACTTGCAACCTAGCTATGGCTATAGAGTGCTGGAGCCTGGTCTCAGAGCCAGATCTCCAGCCCAGTGCTCTCACCCCGGCAGGCGGCTGCAGGAAACAGCTGGAATGTGTAATGAGAAGAGGGACTGGGAAACTCAGTGTTGGATTCTTAGGGGAAAAAGGAAACTGACCTCCCACAGTGAAATGGGCAAGGCGTGGCTCACGGGCCAACTGGGCATTTGTTCAGTGGCCTAGTCAATGACCCAAAGGCTGCACTTTTCCATGAGTGGGAAAGAGTAGGGCAGAATCTGTTGGCTCCTAGCATCCTGGCCTTGGAGCTAGACCCTGGGAACTTGCTTAGCTTACTCCTCAGGGGCTGGTCCACCCTGTGCAACCTGCTGCACAACCCAAATGCTTGGCATGGCTGTCTGAAGATGTGGGAAGATCTGTTTGTGGATGGGAGGGAGGTCTGGTCATTTGTATCTTAGGGGGAGAGTTCCAGGATCATGACCTGTCACTGTGAAGGTATTTTCCAAGAGCAGCCTGCCAGGGGAATCCACATTGAGGTTGATGAGCAGCAAATTCTTGTCCAGACCTTGCATCACTGTTGCACATCAGTCTGTGCTGTTTCCCTTTTTCCTGCTCCATATCAATGGACCTCTTCATGGGTAAAAGGAGGATGGGATAGAGAATCAGAGGAAGGTAACCGAAGCCCTTGAAAACTGAGGCTGACATACATCACTGCACCTCCTTAAAACACAAAACCCCAGATACTGGAGGATTCTCTTCTATCCTCATTTGAAATCTTGGGAAAGCCTCCAGTTAATAGCATTGACTTCCACACTCACTCCCATAAAGCCATTCCTCAGGAGAAGTTCTGAAAAGGAGAGTCTGACTCAGGCAGTGTTCTGAAATACTTTTGACCATGACCTACGCATCATGTAAATGTGACTGAAACAAGTTTCACAATGCGATATTTACCCTTACTTCCTGCAACGACCTCTGTGTTCTGTTCTGCTGCCATTTATATCACTAAAAATAAATACAGGTTGACTCACTGGTACATGATTGGAAAGGCTCTGTTAGAGAAATCTTTGTAAATGGTCTCAGTGGCATCTCTTAAACGGCTTCAGTTATTCATCCCCTAGCCTGAACGCTGTGCTGCAGGGTGCAGTTGCTTCAGTTGCGTCTGACTCTGTGTGACTCTATGGACTGTAGCCCACCAGGTTCCTCTGTACATGAGATTCTCCAGGCAAGAGTGCTGGAATGGGTTGCCACACCCTCGTCCAGAGGATCTTCCCAACCCACGGATTGAACTGCGTCTCCTGGGTCTCCTGTATTACAGGCAGATTCTTTACCGCTGAACCACCAGGGAAGCCTGCCTAAACCCTGTTGACAATGCCAATTATGGCCAGTTGCTTACTCTGCCCACCTATGAGAAGCAGAAGGATAATGGGGAGCAAGGTTTCAAATCCTCGAACAGATTATTACCCCCCAAATGACTTTGCAATAATAAACCATGCAGCTAACTGGGGGAATAGCAAAGGCCAAATGAGAATGACTGATCTACGAATAATCATTTATCCTGCTTCCTGGCCTTTGTTCATGCTGTTCCCTTCTCCTGAAACTTCTCTGGTTCCTCCGCCTCCATCCAAAGTCGGTGGATCTCAAGGATCACCTCTTCCAGGAAGTCTTCCCTGACTGTCTTTCCCTGCTATGAAGTTTTGGATAGCATCTGACTCTAATATTTATTTGATGTGTCATCATGCCTTGCCAGCTGAGCTAATATAACATTAGTTAGTTATAATAGTGTAACATAACTAATTATACTAGTTATAGTATAATATGACTAATTAACATTAATTAGTTATATTTTGTGGTTGATTCCTTTTGGAGAGTCTGCCCAGCTTCATGTACTACCTGGAAACCATGTCTGTGAGGTGGTCTCCTGCCTCCTGGTCCCAGTATAATGAACTGGGGATGGGCATGGGGGGCAGGCGCTGGCACTTCACCAAAGCTGGGCCAGTTAGAGCCTTTCCCTGAGAAGTTGCAACTGGAAATGATGGAAAGAGAGAGAGGGAAAGGAAGACAGAGAAACAGGGACATGAAACTGCCTTTTCCCTAGAGCTGTCTTATGATCAGTTCTAGAATGAATGAGCTTCCCCTGTACCCTTGCTCCTGGACTCCAGGACGGTCTACCTGTGTCTCTATATCTATAATGCATCTTTATATAGTCTGTTCCTAGGGTTGCCAGTATCCTGTTTGCCGGCAGTCCTGGTTTATGCCTATTGCCAAACACAATTATTTCTAGTGCTCATTCACTCTTATAGTGCCCCTCGGCTCACACTAGCTAACGCTGGCTTCTGTCCCTATTGCACATTTACAAAGTCGAGGCTCACAGAGCAAGCTCGCATGCATCTATCTGCTCATTCTCTTTCCAAATTCCTCATTTTCCCCTCAGAACTGCCGCTGCCTCTGTGTGCCACCACTGGTCCCCTGTCATGTCACCCGGAGACTCTGGAATTAGCCTAGACCCTTCCTTCTACTTCAGCTCGTATATCCTTTTGTTCATTACTTAAAAAATAATTGAGTGCCCACCAAGGATTTTGCACTGTGCTTGTTGCTGGATAAATAGTATGGCAAATGAATCAGAGTCTTGACTTTATACTTAAGCTCAAAGGACACCCACAAATATATAGTTTCAAGTTGGGATACATGTGGCAGAAGAAAAGAACTGGCTCTGGGAGAGAGAAGAATGGGATGGGTATAGGGCCAGCCCACTCAGTATCAGGGACCCAGGGAGACCTCTCTGAAGAAGCAACATTAGAGCTCAGATCTAAAGGCTCAGAAGGAGCCTGTTAATGAAAGGATTTCAGTAGCAGGAGTTGAACCAAGTCTTTACATGTTAGGTTGATCACTCCAAAAATTATGTGGGAAGTGGATCTTAAAGGGCAAAAATGGAAGTTGGATTTCCTTCCCATCTAGGTCACAACAAATCACTGAATAGAGTTCCTGTGCTATACAGTAGGTTCTCATTAATTATCTATTTTATACATAATATCATAATATCATAATACATAACTGAATAGAGTTCCTGTGCTATACAGTAGGTTCTCATTAATTATCTATTTTATACATAATATCGTAATATCATAATACATAATATCCCAATCCATCCCTTCCACGCACCATCCCGTTTGGGACCCATATATTTGTTCTCTATCTCTGTGTCTCTATTTCTGCTTTGCAAATAAGATCCTCAAAACCATTTTTCTAGATTCTATGTATATATATTAATATACAATATTTGCTTTTCTCTTTCTGACTTACTTCACTCTGTAAGTTGGGAGACCAAGGAAAAGAGTGTTTTAGCTGTTCAGATGAGAGTTGATGGTGGCTTACAAGCAGAGCAGTGGAACTGTGTAAAAGTGGACGGTGTGGGGAGGGAGGNGTCTGCCCAGCTTCATGTACTACCTGGAAACCATGTCTGTGAGGTGGTCTCCTGCCTCCTGGTCCCAGTATAATGAACTGGGGATGGGCATGGGGGGCAGGCGCTGGCACTTCACCAAAGCTGGGCCAGTTAGAGCCTTTCCCTGAGAAGTTGCAACTGGAAATGATGGAAAGAGAGAGAGGGAAAGGAAGACAGAGAAACAGGGACATGAAACTGCCTTTTCCCTAGAGCTGTCTTATGATCAGTTCTAGAATGAATGAGCTTCCCCTGTACCCTTGCTCCTGGACTCCAGGACGGTCTACCTGTGTCTCTATATCTATAATGCATCTTTATATAGTCTGTTCCTAGGGTTGCCAGTATCCTGTTTGCCGGCAGTCCTGGTTTATGCCTATTGCCAAACACAATTATTTCTAGTGCTCATTCACTCTTATAGTGCCCCTCGGCTCACACTAGCTAACGCTGGCTTCTGTCCCTATTGCACATTTACAAAGTCGAGGCTCACAGAGCAAGCTCGCATGCATCTATCTGCTCATTCTCTTTCCAAATTCCTCATTTTCCCCTCAGAACTGCCGCTGCCTCTGTGTGCCACCACTGGTCCCCTGTCATGTCACCCGGAGACTCTGGAATTAGCCTAGACCCTTCCTTCTACTTCAGCTCGTATATCCTTTTGTTCATTACTTAAAAAATAATTGAGTGCCCACCAAGGATTTTGCACTGTGCTTGTTGCTGGATAAATAGTATGGCAAATGAATCAGAGTCTTGACTTTATACTTAAGCTCAAAGGACACCCACAAATATATAGTTTCAAGTTGGGATACATGTGGCAGAAGAAAAGAACTGGCTCTGGGAGAGAGAAGAATGGGATGGGTATAGGGCCAGCCCACTCAGTATCAGGGACCCAGGGAGACCTCTCTGAAGAAGCAACATTAGAGCTCAGATCTAAAGGCTCAGAAGGAGCCTGTTAATGAAAGGATTTCAGTAGCAGGAGTTGAACCAAGTCTTTACATGTTAGGTTGATCACTCCAAAAATTATGTGGGAAGTGGATCTTAAAGGGCAAAAATGGAAGTTGGATTTCCTTCCCATCTAGGTCACAACAAATCACTGAATAGAGTTCCTGTGCTATACAGTAGGTTCTCATTAATTATCTATTTTATACATAATATCATAATATCATAATACATAACTGAATAGAGTTCCTGTGCTATACAGTAGGTTCTCATTAATTATCTATTTTATACATAATATCGTAATATCATAATACATAATATCCCAATCCATCCCTTCCACGCACCATCCCGTTTGGGACCCATATATTTGTTCTCTATCTCTGTGTCTCTATTTCTGCTTTGCAAATAAGATCCTCAAAACCATTTTTCTAGATTCTATGTATATATATTAATATACAATATTTGCTTTTCTCTTTCTGACTTACTTCACTAGGTAAGTTGGGAGACCAAGGAAAAGAGTGTTTTAGCTGTTCAGATGAGAGTTGATGGTGGCTTACAAGCAGAGCAGTGGAACTGTGTAAAAGTGGACGGTGTGGGGAGGGAGGTGGGAGGGGGGTTCAGGATGGGGAACACATGTACACCTGTGGCGGATTCATGTTGATGTATGGCAAAACCAATACGATATTGTAAAGTAATTAGCCTCCAATTAAAATAAATAAATTTATATAAAAAAAAAGTGGACAGGCTGGGGAGAGACTTTGAATGTGAATCCACAGGGTTTGGCAGTGGATTGGAGATGGTGGAGAGGAGGAGCTGGTGGTGAGGGAGAGAGGTGTCCACCAGTGTGTGATTTTAGCATGAACCATGTCCCAAGATGGGGAGGGGAAGGTGTGGGGAATGTTTGATGGTGGAGTTGGCAGGTAGTTGAAGACATCAGCTGGGGATGCGTTTAGCTGGAGATGACTGTGAAATTCCAAATGGCTGTTCCAGCTGCACGGGTGTGTTCCAGGTCTTGGGCTCAGAGGAAGGGCCCTGGGCTTGCTTTAATTGCCATCTTGAAATGCTTAATAACTTGATCTTTAAACTTGAGTTCTATATGGGAAATTTGACTGGACAATGGAGCAAGTGTGTGAGCAGGAGAAACATGTCTAACATACTTGCCTGCCACCCCTTCATGTATAGTAGTATTTGTGATGCCCAGAGTACAAATTCCAGTGTACTCATCATGTGGACGGTTTCAGTGAGATTCCAAATAAGTGCGCTTGTGCCCCTTATATGCAGGGGATGCATTCCAAGACCTCCAATGGATGTTTGAAACTGCAGATAGTACTAAACCCTGTATAGTTTTTCTCTAAACTTACCTACCTCTGATAAAGTTTAATTTGTAAAACAGGCAGAGTACTCTTACTCTAACCGAGAGTAATTTAAAGGCAGAGTACTCTAACCATAATAACTACGAATAAATTAGGAGAGTTATAGCAATACACTATAATAAAAGTCTATGTGAATGCGGTCTCTCTCTCTCAAAATATCTTATGGCAAAAATTTAATACCTCTTCATCTTAAGCACTTGTCACATGCTGTGGTCCTAACTTTGAGGTGCAATAGAAAATCCAGCACAAATTTCTTTTTCCTTTTTCACAACTTTGCAATAGAAGATTCACTCTTACCAAAAATCTTATGATTTTTTTCCTTTCCTTATTAAGTTGAGAACCTTAAGGGCACACTTTCATGACTTCTCTTTGGCAAATCTGAACTGCATCACCACTCTTGCCCTTTGGGGGACCATTATCAAGTACAATAAGGGTTACCTGAACACAAGTGCTGTGTTAGCTTGGTAGTTGATCTGATAACCTCAATGGCTACCATTTGACTAACTGACTAACAGGCAGGATATGCTGGACAAAGGGATGATTCACGTGGCGGATGGGATGGAGCAGGATAGTATGAGATTTCATCACACAGCTTAGAACAGTACACAATTTAAAACTTATGGGTTATTTATTTCTGGAATTTTCCATGTAGTATTTTCAGACCTCAGCTGACCGCAGGTTACTGAAACTATGGAAAGAAAAACCATGGATAAAAGGGGACCAGTGTACAAGGTAAATGTGTTATATCTATGGTTGACTAAGTAGGGACACTGGCCATCCCAAGAAGCCACACTTTCCATTTTAAACAGAAAGTTCATAGTGCATAGAAAGAGGACAGCAGTGTTCTAAGAAACAAACAACCAAAGAACCCTATTGTACCCTTCTGTGTGGGCATGCTGAGTAGCTTCAGTCCTGTCTGAATCCTTGTGACCCTGTGGATTGTAGCCTGCCAGGCTCTTCTCTCCTTTGGATTCTCTAGGCAAGAATACTAGAGTAGGTTGCTGTGCTCTCCTCCAAGGTATCTTTCCCACCCAGGGATTGAAACTGCTTCTTTTATGACTTCTGCATTTGCTTCTACTGCTGCTAAGTTGCTTCAGTTGTGTCCAACTCTGTGCAACCCCATAGATGGCAGCCCACCAGGCTCCCCCATCCCTGGGATTCTTCAGGCAAGAACACTGGAGTGGGTTGCCATTTCCTTCTCCAATGCATAAAAGTGAAAAGTGAAAGTGAAGTCGTTGAGTTGTGTCCACCTCTTAGCGACCCCATGGACTGCAGCCTACAAGGCTCCTCCATTTATGGGATTTTCCAGGCAAGAGTACTGTAGTGAGTTGCCATTGCCTTCTCCATCTGCACTGGCAGGTGGGTTCTTTTCCAGCAGTGTCACCTGGAAAGCCTGTCAAACTCTTACTTAGGCTGAAAATGAAGGGGGTTCCCAGGTGATACTAGTGGTAAAAGAACCCACCTGCCAATGCAGGAGACATAAGAGATGGGGGTTTGATTCCTGGGTTTGGAAGATCCCCTGGAGGAGGGCACGGCAACCCACTCCAGTACTCTTGCCTGTGGCCCAATGGGATGTCAGCAGTCAAGAAGCAAGCGGAGGATTGGTGCATACTTGTACTTGTTGTCATGGAGCACGGCATACTGAGGATTGCTGAGCACACTTCACAGTCAAGTCACCAGGTGACTGTGTCTGCATCAGTGAGCCCAACTGCAATCAGCAGAACCACCTGGCCAACCCACAGAACTGTGGGCAATAAAATTACTGTTGCTTTAAATCCCTAAGCTCTGGGGCAATAGATAAACAATACAATATCTTATTCATATTTGTTTCCATAGAATCTACTATGTTATTGTTGTTTAGTTGCTAAGTCATGTTTGACTCTTTGGGACCCCATGGACTGTTGACCACCAGGCTCCTCTGTCCATGGGATTTCCCAGGCAAGAATATTGGAGTGGGTTGCCATTTCTTTCTCCAGGGATCAAGCCCATGTGTACTGGTTGGCAGGCAGATTCTTTACCACTGAGCCAGCTGGGAAGCCAGAGTCTACTATACTGCTTGGCATGTCAGCACTCAATACATTTTCATTGTTATAAACTTTATTCTCCCACCAATCTGGTCAGGTAAGTATTACTATCATTTTCTATTTATTTTTAATTATAAGACTCACAGGAACAATTACTCATCCCAGCTCCGAATGTTGGGAAGAATGCTCTGATCAACTTGTAGAAGATGTAATCAAGGTCTGGGAATATGGAGAAATGCGTTGGGTCACCACAGAAGACTTTGATCACCTCTATTTTATGCCCCTTCTCTTAATAAAGAATTGATAGTATTTAGCATTTATTGAGTGCTTGCTATATGCCAACTGCTAAGTGCTTTATGTATATTGCAGCATGTTTATCCTTGCAAAAATCATGTGAAGTGGGTACTAACAGCATCTTATTTTAGAAAAGCAGAAACTGAGGATCAAGAAGGAAATATGATTGGTTACTAGAGCTGGTAAATGGCAGAGCTAAACTCTAGACCTGGGTCTGTCTGACTTCTCACTCTTGTTCTCTCTCTCTCTCTCTTTTTTTTTAAATTTTACTTAACAATACTGTATTGGTTTTGCCATGCAGTATAGCTGGTTTACAGTGTTTTGTTAGTTTCGGGTGTACAGCAAAGTAATTCAGTTATATATATACCTATATATTTTTTTCAGATTCTTTTCCCTTATAGGCTATTACAAAGGATCAAGCATAGTTCCCTGTGCTGTACAGGGAACTTGTTATCTATCTTATATATAGTAATGCATCTCTGTTAATATCAAACTCCTAATTTATCACTCTTGCTCTTCACCCTTTCACACCATGTGGAGTCAGAGTTCACAAGGGGTTTAGGTTCCAAAGTCAGTGCACGGAGCAACAGTCACACAGTGAGAAGTACTCTTGAAAATGTCTAAAGTCCCTTTTGAGGTTAAAGTGTACAATACTTTATTTAGTAATAGAGATGAGGAAATGTATGCAATATTTCAGGGCTGTTTCATGTTTAAGATATAATTTGCAAGAGTCATACTGTGGCAGAGTCTGGCTAGATGCTCACGAATTCCATTTATTTTCTTTTGAGGCTCACAGAAAGACTCCATTTTCTAACTCTGTGCAGTTAAATTTGGGCCACATATTGAGGTCTGGCCAACGAAACATGGACAGGTGTGGTCTAACTCATCTGTAGGGTTGCCCCTTAATTACTTCTGTCATCCTCTAGTCCAGAAATCAGCCATCCATGGCCTGAGAGCTCATTTTTGTAAATAAAGTTTTAATAGAACTTAGTTACACTCGTTTGTTTACATATTGCTTCTAGCTGCTTTCATTCTACAACAGCAGAGATGAGCAGTTAGCTGTGACAGAGACCATACGGCCTCTGAAACCTATTTACCAAAGACTTGCTGAATTCTGCTCTAGTCCCCTCTTGGTAGATGCTGTGATGAGCCACCCAGATCTCCCTTTAGCCAGTAAATAGCCATCCCTATAGCAATGAAAATATTAGTTCCTCAGCTGCTCAACGTTCTCCTGGAAGATGGTCCACATCTATACCCAATGACTGGTAAACAGAGGCTGAACAGCACAACCACGTTGCCCCAACCCAAGACAGCTCTGAAAGGCCACCAGCCCCAGAGTTCTCCACTGGGGTGATGGAGACCTTTGGGAGACTGAATTACATCTCAGCCTGACCTTACATCCTTCTCTCCCTTCCATATATATGATCCTAAGAGCACTCTCTATTAAACATCCTGTACTCCCATCTCCACCTCAGAGTCCAACCTGCAATAGCTTCCACCCCCCTCCATAAGGTTTCATATGGCAGCGTCACCACTGGAAGATGCTGGATCCTTGAATCACTGCTAAGAGGACAGTCACCAAGGAGCACCTGCAGACCCACCTCACACTGCCTGTAAGTAGACAATTAGCTTCTGAAACTGGGTGTTGTTTGTTTGTTACAGCAGCTCACTCTCCTTATTCTGACAAGTGTACTCAGAGAGGCAAGAAGTCCATGCGATGAGAGAGCTGCAGGAGCTGAGATGTGCTGTGGGAACCATCTGTTCACACCCACGACAGGGCGTCTGGCCTGGGAGAGGGATGGAAGGGTCAAGTCACTCACACCTATTGTCTTGTTTGCTTTCAGTTTCTTTTTTCTCTTTTTCTATTTGGCGCATAGAGCAAAATTTTTATAAGTTAAATGTGGGCGTGGTACGATTGCACCTCCACCCCAGTTTGGGGCTCTACCCTCAAAGCATCTCTGAGCAGCTGGCATTCTGCAATGGCTGAAGAATGTAGCATATGGATGACTGAGAGGTGGGTAAGCGGGGAATCAAATGAAGCCCAGATGTCAGCCGGTCTCCCTGAGCCCTAGCCGTCGGTTGGGGCAGAATTCAGAGGAAGAGCCCTCAGTGGGGGG
>SJYA01000890.1:1655315-1689724 GCA_006410615.1 Neotragus moschatus | reverse complement strand
AGAAATAGATGTTTTTCTGGAATTCTCTTGCTTTTTCCATGATCCAGCAGGTGTTGGCAATTTGATCTCTGGTTCCTCTGCCTTTTCTAAAACCAGCTTGAACATTAGGAAGTTCACGGTTCATGTATTGTTGAAGCCTGGCTTGGAGAATTTTGAGCATTAATTTACTAGCATGTGAGATGAGTGCAACTGTGCGGTAGTTTGAGCATTCTTTGGCATTGTCTTTCTTTGGGATTGGAATGAAAACTGACCTTTTCCAGTCCTGTGGCCACTGCTGAGTTTTCCCAATTTGCTGGCATATTGAGTGTGGCACTTTCACAGCATCATCTTTCAGGATTTGAAATAGCTCTACTGGAATTCCATCACCTCCACTAGCTTTGTTCCTAGTGATGCTTTCTAAGGCCCGCTTGCCTTCACATTCCAGGATATCTGGCTCTAGATGAGTGATCACACCATCGTGATTATCCAGGTCATGAAGATCTTTTTTGTACAGTTCTTCTGTGTATTTCTGCCACCTCTTCTTAACATCTTCTGCTTCTGTTAGGTCCATACCATTTCTGTCCTTCATCGAGCCCATCTTTGCATGAAGTGTTCCCTTGGTATCTCTAATTTTCTTGAAGAGATCTCTAGTCTTTTCCATTCTGTTGTTTTCCTCTATTTCTTTGCATTGATCGCTGAAGAAGGCTTTCTTATCTCTTCTTGCTATTTTTTGGAACTCTGCATTCAGATGCTTATATCTTTCCTTTTCTCCTTTGCTTTTCTCTTCTCTCCTTTTCACAGCTATTTGTTAGGCCTCCCCAGATAGCCATTTTGCTTTTTTGCATTTCTTTTCCGTGGGGATAGTCTTGATCCCTGTCTCCTGTACAATGTCACAAACCTCATTCCATATTTCATCAGGCACTCTATCAGATCTAGGCCCTTAAATCTATTTCTCACTTCCACTGTATAATCATAAGGGATCTGATTTAGGCTGAATGAATGAATGAATGAACACAAATCACTATAAGGAATTCTTCACTCTTGACTTGCTGTCCTCTCCTCCATCAAGGCTGTAAATGTTAGAGATGTGGGAAGGGAACAAGGGTCACTGTGTATATATGTGTGTATGTGAGAGATTGTGTGTAGGGTGGATATATATCTATGTGTCCACCTCGATCAAGACGCCAAGAAGTCTCTTCCAGTCTAAGCTGATCTATTTTCCCTCTGAACATTTACTGCTCATACCACTGTGAGCATGCAACACATGGGAGGTTCTGTTTTTACTTCTTTATTATACTTCATTTGGGGGAGGAGATGGCACAGTGGCACTTACAAATAAATAATTGAAACATAGTGTCCCAAGAAGGTCTTCTGGCTCTTGAGCCATTTTGCTCATTCTTAATCTATCCTAACCTTACTAAATGTACTTGTTTGAACAAGTTTAAAGTTTGAAGGCTGTCAATAAACGATCTATAGTAGAAATTGAAAAGAGTTCAATTTAACACTGAGGAACTGACTGCTCCAGAGAGTATAGTTTTCAGCACAGTTTTATCTTTTGTCAGAACAAAGAACATCAGACAAATCAGGAATATATTCATTTAAGTTTTCAAAAGCAAAAAAAGACAACAGATCAGCATGTACATAGTGAGTGAGTATGGCCTTGGCACCTAGGAAAGGTGTCCAAGCATCAAAGGAGGACCAGCATTGGTGTCCCAAGAAGGGAAACATTTAATCTTTATTTAAAAGTGTGTATTCCTTAATGCTTGGCGATGTGCCCTTTTAATAATTAAACTAGATGTACACGTATGTTTGATAGGCCACAAACAGGCTGTTTTAGTTAGCATCAAATTCAAGTTAGCTCATGTATAAGCCAGAATGACTTCCCCATACCACAATATGTGAAAATTCTTTTATCACTGCCATTTCAGCTCTGAGTTCTGGTTCTGGGATAGTTCCAGCTCGCCTACACAACACCAAATCCTCATGAAACACAAATATTCATCGTATTAAAAAACCACAGATATTTTCTTTTGCTTCACATTTTGAGAAAGCTGGGTAAGATTCATCTTCATTAAGCCAACACACCTTTAAGAGCAATTGTGGGAAAAGATAAAGCAGGAGCACAAGAAAACAAAGTTTGTAGATTTTTCTTCTGTTAGAACTTGTCACCTTATATAAAAATGACTTGTTTGCAAGGATGGTTCTCCCTGTAGACTAAACTCCTTAGGCTCCGTGACAGTTGGGGCTAGAAAATATTTCTCTTTCATTTTAAATCTCTGAAGTTCAGCATGGTATCCATTGAAGTGATATAGCTTTGAGTGATATGATTTGATGCAAAAATGAATAGAACTGATCATAGAAGAAGTGATAATCACCAATATCATCACCACCATAAAATAAGGATAGGTTACTGAACTCTGATCTAATATTTAGCACTATTTTAAACACATTATGCATAGCAACCCTCATGTATTCACAAGGTGGTTTTGAAGACAGATGGCTGCTGTAACAAATCACAACTTAATAGCATAAACCAACAGATTTATTATCTTAAAACTCTGTAGATCAGAAGTCCAACAAGGCTCTCATTAAAATCAAGCTGCATATTGAACATGTATTGATTAAATAATCAGAAATTAATGATTTTTAGAAATTGTCACTTGAAACAAACACACAGTAGCTTTTTTATAATCTAAACTGTATCTTTCTTGAATTAGAGAACTTCCATATACAATGGATTACTAATAGACAAAAGTAAAATACATTATTATATAGTTTCAGAAGACCAATGTAAAAGAGAAGATCCTGAAAACTTGCTACTATGGTCTGAATGTTTATGTCTCTCCAAAATTTATATGTTGATAACCTAATGTCCAGGGCAATGGTATTAAGGGTGGAGCCTTTGAGAGGTGATCAGGTCATAAGGGTAGACGGCTCCTAATTGGAATTTTGACAAAAGGCCCCACAGAGCTCCTTCACTTTTTCCACCATGTGAAGATGCCACAGAGAAGCCTGCAACCCAGAAGACCTTCACCAGACCATGCTGGTACCCTGTCTCAGACTTTCAGCCATCAGAATTGTGGGAAATAAATTTCTGTTGTTTTTAAGTTAAAAATAATCAAGGTGCAGGCAGAGTTGTGTTGCTTTCTAGAGGCTCTAGAGGAGAGTCCCTTCCCCTGCATTTCTAGCTTCTAGAGAGGGCACCATTGGCTCATGGCCCATTCTGTCTTCAAAACCATCAGTGTTGCATTTCTTGGACTATTCTTCTGTAGTCACATCTCTGTCTAACTCTACTTTTCTTTCTCCCTCTTTTGCTTTTAAGAACCCTTGTGATGACAGTGAAAGTGAAAGTTGCAGAGTCATGTCTGACTCTTTGCAACCCCATGGACTATACAGTCCATGGAATTCTCCAGGCCAGAATACTGGAGTGGGTAGCTATTCCCTTCTCCAAGGGGTCTTCCTAACCCAGGGTTCAAACACAGGTTTCTTGCATTGCACGCTGATTCTTTACCAGCTGAGCCACCACAGAAACCCAAGAATACTGAAGCAGGTAGCCTTTCCTTTCTTTAGGGGATCTTCCTGACCTAGGAATTGAACCAGGGTCTCCTGCATTGCAGGTGGATTCTTTACCAGCTGAGCTACCAGGGAAACCCCTGTGATGGCATTAGTGGTAAAGAATCTACCTGCCAATCCAGGATTGGCAAGAGATGTGGATTTGATCCCTGGGTTAGTAAGAGAAGGGAATAGCTATCCACCCCAGGATTCTTGCCTGTAAAATCCCATGGACAGTAGTGTCTTGCAGGCTACTACAGCCCATGGGGTTGCAAAGAGTCAGACATGACTGAGCACGCACACCACTGATGACCTTGGGCCCACTGGTTAACCTAGCCTTATTTTTCTGTCTTAAAGTCAATTGATGAACAACTTTCCATGAAAAGTTAATTCCTACCTGCCTGTAGGAACATACTCACAGGCCCAGGGTTTAACATGTGGCCATCTGTGGAGGCCATTATTCTGCCTAAGTGAGTGAAGTCGCTCAGTCGTGCCCGACTCTTTGCAACCCCACGGACTATAGCCTCCCAGGCTCCTCCATCCATGGGATTTTCCAGGCAAGAGAACTGGAGTGGGTTGCCATTTCCTTATTCTGCCTACCATGTCTTAAAAGTGGGTACTGTTATTGTCCCCATTTTACCACTGAGGAGCCCAAGACACAGAGAGATAAACTAACTTGCCAAGGTCAAATAGTTGATTGACAGCGAAACGCAATTAGATTCATTTCAGAGGCCAAGGTGGACCACACATGTTCCTGAGCTGCTGCTTTGACCTGCCTGACTCCTCAAGATGAAGACAAAACAATCCACTTGCTGGGAGATGTTTCTCCTTTAAGAACAAACAATAATAATAAACCCTCCCATTCCTCAGCCTCACATGTCAAGAGTAACTCTCAAAAGCAGCAACATTATTGTTTTCTCAGACACTTTTTCTTTGGGAAGAAAACTCTAACACAAAGTCTTAACCATGGGGGTCTGAAGCAGGGTTATTGCAGATGGTGATGTTTCCTCTCCTGGCTGGAAACGTGTGTGGCTTCCTATAACCCTTGTGATAAAATCCAGACTTCCCGCACATTCCAGAAGACCCTTCATGACATGACTCCTGATTCACCTCTTGGGCCTCAGTTTTCTCCTTCTTGGCAATGTAGAGCAGTGGTGCGAAGCTCAGACTTTGGATTCAGACCTCATATCTATACCCTTCCTACTGTTTCACCTTGGGCAAGCTGTTGCTGGGGGATACTCTTGGGTTTTCTGAATTGTGGACCCCGACTCCCACCAGTGGCTCAGATGGTAAAGCATCTGCCTGCAATGCTGGAGACCCAAGTTCTGTCTCTGGGTTGGGAACATCCTCTGAAGAAGGGAAGGGCTGCCCACTCCAGTGTTCTTGCCTAGAGAATTCCAGGGACAGAGGAGCCAAGTGGGCTATAGTCAACAGGTTGCAAAGAGACATGACTCAGAGACTAACACTAACACTTCCCGCCTCATAGATTGGAAGCAACTGAGTGGTAGGCATTCATTCATCAGCTTTATTACTAATAAAGTTGAATGAGACTTGTAGGCAAAATCAGTTTTCTGAAGTTTAGACATCTGGATTCATCTATGGGTAAATCTTACCCAGGTATTCAAAGCAGGTAGAGAGCTGCAGGTTTTCTCTTGTGGTTACCAGCTGGAGAGGGAAGAATGCATGTGTTGGAGTGGGTGTTGGGGTGGGGGTGGCTACTCTGAAAAAGTCAAGAACTGGAAGGGAATGAAGGACATGGACTCCAAGCTTTTCTCAGTCTCACTCGTTAGACACATCACATTGGGAGGAGGGAATGAAACATGGAAGGACAGGTAGAAACTTCTCAGTCCTCTTGGGAGGCCTAGGGTGTCTGCTGGGTGCACAATCAGAAAGCGGAGGAGAGAAGAGGGTAGGCGCCTCTTGATCTCATTTGAATCAGTTCCTGTGCTTTGTGTTCAGATAAACTGACGGGGAGAGCCCAGAGTATAGGCAGGGTGGAAACGGTTCTTGCCCAGTGGCCATCAACTACACCTGTATGTATGCTTTCTACAAACTGTTCATCAAGTTCCAACTCGTTAATAGACACCCAGGGTATATAAGGAAGAATAAGACAGGAGCCTTTCTCTCAGGGAGCTCACAGTTTATTCAAGGAGAAAAATCTCAGACTAGGAGGTGCAACAGAGTATGACAGTGCTGTGAGCAGGTTGGTTCCAGTACTGGCCCACACCAGGGCTTGGCTGGAGCAGTGGGGAAGGGACAGCGGCAGCTCTAGATAGCCTGTGTTCTTTGAATTTCTACTTGGCTGCTTAGCTGCTCTGGAACTTGGGGCAAGCAACTTACACTTCGGAAGCCTCAGTTTTGTCATTTAGATGATGGAGACGATAATGGCAACTATGTCAAGTGATAACGCACAACTGCTTAGTGCAATGCTCGGCAGGCGCCTAGGGCACTGTAAATGCTACTTGATATTAGTATTATATTATTACTTGGTAGGAGTTCAAAGTGTGAACACTTGAGCTTAGTCATGAAGGATGAATGGGAATTGGCTTTGTGGAAACTAGAAAGTCAAGGCCAGTCCATGGTTCAGCTTCAATGGGCATCATTTTCATAGTAGTCTGTGTGAATGGCTCCTCCTAGAGTTGTGCTATTCAGTTTCCATGGCAGTAAAACACACAGTGGCCTTGGAGTAAGGGTGTTGCCTCCGTAGGAGGAAGGGGCTAAGGCCCCAGCAGGACTTGTCTTCTCCAGCCTGACTGTTGATGTCCTCCACACCCAAATGGCATCGTGAAGACAGAGATGCTTAAGGAATCATGGCAGTTACTGACAACAGACAGAGAAGAGCTTTGGATAATGAGAGCTGCCATTCATTGTGGAGACCGGGCACACCAGCCTGGACTTCAAGACCCAGCCTTGTCCTAAGGCAAGAATCCAGCCACTTGAATCTCATGCTATTGGTATGAAGCCTAATTTCAGACAGGTGTGTGTAAAGTGGGCTTCCCAGGTGGTGCCAGTGGTAAAGAATCCACTGCCAAATGGTGGGTTGAAGTCCTGGGTCAGGAAGATTCCCCCAGAATAGGGATCGGCAATTCACTCCAGTATTCTTGTCTGGAAAATTCCATGGACAGAGGAGCCTGGTGGCTACAATCTATGGGGTTGCAAAGAGTCAGACATGACTGAGTGTGCATGTGTGTCACGACAGGTTGGGCCTCCAGACGGTCTAGGAGGTATCTCAGCATCTTGGTCTCTGCCTCACCAGGGCTCAACACTGCTTGCTGCTCTGGTTATAGTGAGAACTAGGGCCTCTCTCCTCGACCTATGAGGCTGTATAAATGAAAATGTGGCAGGATTGCAGTTCACACCCTGACTTCTGTGGCTGGTCTCACTGCCATTTAGAACTCCAGACTCTAGGCCTTAGTTATTCATATTCAACTCTTGTCTCACTGAACCTTTGTTTGATACGATTCTGCTTATCTCAGGCGATTTTGCTGGACGCCAGCTCCTGTCTCCTTTAAGAAAGCTGTCAGAGGAAAGACTGATAAAAACAAGGAAGACAAATCATATATCAGAGGCCACTTGAGGAGATTGCTCAGTTAAGTGCAATGCAATGTGGGATCCTGGATTATATCCTAGAGCAAACAAGGGAATTAGGGAAAAACTGGTAAAAATTGTATGGGTGGTAGTTTAATTAATAGTATTATACTTGTTTTAATTTACTAGTTTTGATAATTATATTGTTTATTCAAAATGTTAACATTAAAGGAAGCTATGTGAAGGGCAAAAAAAAAAAAATAATAATAAAAGAAAGCTGTCAGGTTTGAGCCGCTCACCATTAACCTATTTTTAAATCCTGAGGCCACCAGTCTTAGTGCATGACCTTGAGCTATTTACTTAAACTGTCAAAGCTTCAGTTTCTTTGTGTGGAAAGTGGTGATAGTAGCGCTGACCTCATAGGAATGTTGTGAAGATAAATGAGATTTAATAATACAAAGAGCTTAGTGAATACATTCAAAAATAGTTGTTTTCCTCCTGTTAGGGTCCTGTGGGGGCACTGACAAGTTCTTTCTGGATGGCTGCTCTGATGGCCCCTACTGAATGTCTGCCTGCCCATTGCCGAGAACAGTTAAGCACCTATGACACGTAGTTGGTCACCTAGGAGGAGGGGAAAAGCCTCCTGCCCTTGCCTCATTCTACTGAGCCCTGAATACATTAAAGCCTCCAAACCACTAGTATCATTGAATTTGGGTTGGAACAAGTTTTTTTTTCTTCGCTTTTATTGATTTCCTCTAGGAACTTTTTTTTTCCCTTAAAATTCTCAAGTAATTCAGAAATAAAGAAATTGGTCATAAGAGCTGAAAAGTATTTGCCACTATTTTTGCCTTAATCCCTGGGTGGTTGACTCAGAAGGTGGAAATTTCAGCACCAGCCATTCCACTTCCTCCATCGTTGAATGGATGCTTAGGTCCATGCCAGTTTCCTGCAATTTACAACACCAGACATTAATTTTCCCAGATCTATTGGAAAGCTGAGTTGAGAGGCTAGGAAATGCACCTTTGGAGCAGATAGAAAGTAGTTCCAGAGACAAGGCACTGAGAGAATATCCCGCATCCTGACGGCCACGGTCACTCCCCAGGGTGCACTCCAGCCTGTCAGAGAGGGGTCTGAGAAGCACGGGAGAAGGCAACAACCATTCTTTTTCGTTTAAACCCAGCACTTTAGTTTTCTTCAATAATATTGATTTTGTAAAATGATACATGATAATGAGTCAAAGAAATCACACAACAGAAAAATGCAAAGAAGCAAACTTAAGATGATGTCCAGTCTCACGATTCAGAAATGACCATTCAATCAACATTTTTGATCATAATTCTGTCCTCTCTCCCTCTCTCTCTGTACAGACAAAGAATAAATAGAACGGAATAGGAGTATTCTATGTGCGTCTTCAAAAACAAAAGTATTAAGTTAAATAATCTGCTACTTCACAGAAGTAAGGAGACTTAGGGGAATTACCAAAATGTCATATGAACATTTATTTACAACTATCTATACGTCAAGGCTGTATAGTGTCACCCTGCTTATTTAACTTCTATGCAGAGTACATCATGAGAAATGCTNGGGGGATAGATAGGAGGATTGGATGACAACCAGAGGATTAGACCTTGGTCCGTGCTCTTTTTCTCCACTGATGTTGTCATAGATCCCTGCTGAAAACTGGGGAACCAGCAGTCTATTCCCCTGCTGTTGCTGAAGGGACAAGCTCAGGATTCCACCTCTAGATCAGCTCCTTTTTTTCATAGTGATGGAGAAGGGTTCAGTTCAGTCGCTCAGTCGTGTCTGACTCTTTGCGACCCCATGGACTGCAGCACACCAGGCTTCCCTATTCATCATTAACTCCTGGAGCTTGCTCAAACTCATGTCCATCGAGTCGGTGATGCTATCCAACCATCTCATCCTCTGTCGTCCCCTTTTCTTCCTGCCTTCAATTTTTCCCTGTATCAGGATCTTTTCCAATGAGTCAGTTCTTCGTATCAGGTGGCCAAAGTATTGGCATTTCAGTTTCAGCATCAGTCCTTCCAATGAATATTCAGGACTGATTTCCTTTAGGATGCACTGGTTGGATCTCCTTGCAGTCCAAGGGATTTTCAAGAGTGTTCTCTAACATCACAGTTCAAAAGCATCAATTCTTTGGCACTCACCTTTCTTTATAGTCCAACTCTCACAGCCATAAATGACTACTAGAAAAACCATAGCTTTGACTAGACAGATCTTTGTTGACAAAGTCATGTCTCTGCTTTTCTTCCAAGGAGCAAGTATCTTTTAATTTCATGGCTGCAGTCACCATCTGCAATAATTTTGGAGCCCAAGAAAATAAAGTCTGTCACTGCTTACATTGTTTCCTCATCTATTTGCCATGAAGTAAAGGACAGCGAGGCCTGACGTGCTGCAGTTCATGGGGTCACAAAGAGTCGGACATGACTGAGTGACTGAACAGAACTGAACTGATGGGACCAGGTGCCATGATCTTCATTTTTTGAATGATGAGTTTTAAGCCAACTTTTTCACTCTCCTCTCTCACTTTCATCAAGAGGCTCTTTAGTTCTTCACTTTCTGCCTTAATGGTGGTGTCATCTGCATATCTGAGGTTACTGATATTTCTCCTGGCAGTCTTGATTCCAGCTTGTACTTCATCCAGCCCAGTGTTTCTCAAGATGTACTCTGCACAGAAGTTAAACAAGCAGGGTGACGATGTACAGCCTTGATGTACTGCTTTCCCAGTCTGGAACCAGTCTGGAACCAGTCCAGTTCCATGTTTAGTTCTAACTGTTGCTTCTTTGCCTGCATACAGATTTCTCAGGAGGCAGGTCAGGTGGTCTGGTATTCCACGAGACCATCTCTTGAAGAATTCCACCAGACCATCTCTTGAAGAATTTTCCACAGTTTGTTGTGATCCATATAGTCAGATGTTCTGGCATAGTCAATAAAGCAGAAGTAGATGTCTTCTGGAACTCTCTCGCTTTTTCAATGATCTAACAGATGTTGGCAGTTTGATCTCTGATTCCTCTGCCTTTTCTAAAACCAGCTTGAACATTGAAGTTCACAGTTCACATACTGTTGAAGCCTGGCTTGAAGAGTTTTGAGCATTACTTTACTAGTGTGTGAGATGAGTACAATTGTGTGGTAGTTTGAACATTCTTTGGCATTGCCTTTCTTTGGGATTGGAATAAAAACTGAACTTTTCCATTCCTGTAGCCACTGCTGAGTTTTCTAAATTTGCTGGCATATTGAGTGCAGCACGTTCACAGCATCATCTTTTAGGATTTGTGAAAATCAAGTGTGGCAACAGAAAGCGACCTCTCTGATCTTCAGTCTCCCTCCATCCTCACCCCTATGCACACACCTTACAATACTCTTTTCCCTTGTCAATTTTCTTCCTCCAATTCCTACAATTCCACCTCCTCAACAACCTGGGACTTGGAAAACTCCAGGCCTTGGAGCGAGCCACAGTGGTTTCCCTGTTTGCCCAGAGGAGGATGAAGAGCCTGGTTCTGGTGATGACCTCGTCTCAGCCTTGGGAAAAACCACACTCAGGTGGCGCTTTCCAGTACTGTTGGTGGGCAGAAGAGAAAGGGTGGTCCTTTTATTTAAGGGATGAGTTTCAGAAATGGAGGCATTGAGAGGTGAAAAGACCAGCCCAACTGAGCAAACTTAGAATGCGGCCAAGCTGGCATCTGTACCCAGACTCCAGATCCCAAGCTCTCCGTGAAAGAATAGGGGGCAAATCGAAGAAGCTCTTCCAGAAACAACCAGTGGTCATTTCCTTCAGATCTGCCTAAACCTGATGTCTCTGCCAGAAAAGACAGGCCCAGACGTCTGACTTGTTGCCGCCACTCCTCCTGCCCCGACCCTAGCCTCGCTGTGCCTGCCTCACAGTGACAAGTAGGGCTCAGATAGCGGCCGGGCCTCCGTCTGTCCCCACTCATCTCTGTCCAGAGATCCCACTCCTGCTTCTCAACTCTCTTCCTTCCTCCCCTGATCCCTACCAGTATTATCTCTCCTGGATGCAAAGTTGCCTTTGACGTCAACCAGGAGATTTCATCTGGGGAAAAAAATACGTCTGGAGAGAGCAGCGAGGCAAGAGGGGTGGGCAAGAAGCTCGGTGTCCTTGACCCTTGTCTCTCAACTCTGACTGCTCATCTGGTAGAACCACAGGATTGAAGAGATCTGAGGCCAACGACAGAGAGAGTGTCAGTTCCCAGGATGGCATTAAACACTTGGAAAGCAACAAGAAATCGATTCACCCAGTGGCTTAAAAAATAAATAAATAAACCCAGCAGAAGTGGGGGGAAAAAAATCCCTGCCTTTTCCCCCAGTTTCCAAGGAGCCCTTTGATAATGCAATGACTCTAGGCTGTACACATTGGTCACATTATTTATCACTGGAGCATGAACGTCCTAACCACATCCAAGGGCTTTCACTGGGCTCCTTAAATCATCCAGGACCACAGTGAAATGTGAATCGCCTGATGGAGGACTGGCAGCGGAGGAAAGCGGTCCTGGCCCCAGCCTTCTCCCTGGAATCTGGAGGCCGCCCCAGGCCCCGGGAGGAGCTTTCTCCTTTGTTCCCCGCCCGGCATCTTGGGTTGCTCTGGCTGGCTGGGATAATGGAGTTGGTTTATGCATCGGATTCTTGGAACTTTTCTTTTTTTTGTTGTTGCTTGTTCTCGAAAATTGTTGAGCCTACTCTAGGAATGGAGTGCCCCACAGGTAATTTACTTTTCCCTACATACCTGGAAAAGGTTTCTGTCTTCTCTTCTAGAGTCTTTAAAAGTATCAAAAGGCACAGTGACATTGTATGGTATTGGTTGGGAGAGAGTTTAACAGAGTGAGGAAGGAACAAGGCTCTGAGGGCAGTGGGTCTAGTCTAATCTAGTCGCTTCTTCCCCCACTTGGCTCACTGTGTGATTCTGAGTCAGGTAATCTCTCTGGTTTCTGATGTTTCATGTGCAAAATGAGGGCTGTGATGGATGTTTAAGGACTGCTCCCCACCATTCCTCATTTCCCTTACCTACTGTACCCCCAAGTTCTTCAGCCATGAGGTCTGGGTGAGTCTGACATCCCCTCTAGCTCCAATCATGGGCTCTAGCTTGGGCCAAGTAGCATGTGGGACTCTTTCTGCTGATGATTGGTTCAGAAATGGGCATTGATCTAAAACAGTCCAATCAGAGGGAACCTTAGGACTTTTGCTGGAAATGCTGAGACACAGATTCTGTTTCTACTGGATATGAATACAGAATCATGTAGCTCTAAGGGCTATTGCTGGTAATCTCTTGACACAGTGAGGGGAGAAACTGCTGAAGAATGGAACCAACATCAAAGAAAATGGACTGATATTAAGGGGAAAAAAAGGAAGAAAGAAATCAAGTCCTCATCTCAAAATATGAGTGATGGATCAAGCTTTGCCTGATGCTTCACTCATCCCTGGGCCATTCAGTTATGTGAACTAATGAATTCCTTTTATTGTTTGAATTTGGTTTCCTAAAAGTTGATGATTTAGGATTAGTCTGAGTACCAAGGAATAGACATTATTAGCTTTAGAGTTTCTTCTAGAAGGAAAGGAAAAAAAAAATTTTTTTTTTTTTTTGGCTTCCTAGTTTGTTCTTGGAACCATGTTGGGCAGGAGACAGTAGTGGTAAAGAGGCTTTAGTTCTGTAATTAGACAAATTTGGTTCAGATCCTTCAAACCCCAAAGGTGAGTCAGACTCCAAACCTAAAGGTGAGCAGGTCCAAGGCCTTTGAAGTGCTTTGTCTTCTAAGCTGTGTGTAAGACCTCGATTGTTCATTTGAGGGATTTGGGTTTCACAATATCATGAAAGCTTTAGGTGTTTAGCTTAATACAAATCTCCTTATAGGGTGAGTAAATTTATATGCATTACCCTTGTCCTGGGAGAATTAATCCTTAAAGTGAAACCAAATACTAATCAGAAAGATAGCTGATTCATAGAAGCCCATGTAAGCCTCCTTATTTTGGCGTGATGCTTGGTTAGTTCTCTGAAAGCTGATCAGTACATTAATGTTCACAGGACCTGCTACTCTGCAAATCAGATGGAATCTCACTGTACCAGCTTCCCTGATACTCTGGGAAAAGAATTGCCCAACTACATCTTGCTGGGCAGTGGGAGTTAGATGTTTTTCTAAATCCGTTTTCTCTTTGGGGAATGAAGATTGGGGGTCTAATTAATTGTCAATAAACCATGGCAGTAAAAACAGATTTGGACATTTTTTATTTTCTCAAGTATGTAGCACAGATGCCAAGATTCCCTGTCTCAACTCGGAACTTACACCAAGGACAGATGTTGCTAGGCAGCTGAGAGCCCTCAATGTATCATCATGTTTCTCAAGAGAGTGAAAGCCACTGCTTGTTCTTTTATATATATCATTTAATTGATTAATTAATTTATGGCCATGGTCTTTGTTGCTGCATGGGCTTTTTCTGGTTGCAGTGAGCTGGGGCTACTCTCTAGCTGTGGTACTCAGGCTTCTCATTGTGGTAGTGTCTCCGGTTACAGACCACAGACTCTAGCTGGCAGGGGCTTCAGTAGTTGTGGCCCCCAGGCTCTAGAGAACAGGCTCAGGAGTTGTGGTACATGGGCTTAGTTGGTCCATGGCACGTGGGACCTTCCCGCATCAGGAATTGAACCCATGTCTCTTACACTGGCCAGCGGATTCTTTACCATTGAGCCCACCAGAGAAGCCTCTCTGCCTATTTCTTTCACTTGGGATTCTTTTGGTTGTAAGTAATAGAAAACACAGCCCACTGCAGTGTGTGCCGAAAGGGGAAATGGGTAGCTTTTGTAATGGAACGGTGTAGAGGAGGACACTGGCTGCAGCCGTGTCAGGAGTCAGGGTCCGCAGGATATGGTAGTCAGACTCTGCTGTGTCCCTTAGCTGTGTTGCCTTCATTCCCAGATGGCTCCTACCTTCATAGATGCAAGGAGCTGACTTTTCACTGCTAAACTGTTCCTATTAGGGCATATTTGAGAGGAGGAGCGTGGAAATGGGGTTCTAATAGTTCATGCTGAAGCTAGACTATGGGGCAATAACAAAGCTTCAGTGGGCTCAGGGGCCGTGGGCTCAGGGGCCGTGGGCTCAGGGGCCATGGGTTAAGGACAATGATTTAGGTTAGTCTGCTCACGAACGAGGATCAGAGGCTCCCATAGAGACAAAGGCTGGTCCATGGCCACTTTGAGCTGGAATCAACAGGTGTCCCTACTTTGTTTCTCTGGACCTTCCAGATCCCTGATCTTCACACCAGGAACCATTGATGTCCTGACCCCCATGCTGGCATATCTGGTTTTATCCCAGTTCCTGAGCAAGCCTAAAAGGGCTAAAAGATACGTAAAGTCTCGGAAAGAAATCTATTTGGGTTTTAGTTGCTTTAGCTTTCCTGGAATTCTTCTCTTTATTTTGGTGACAGTAACCTTTTCTCTGGGGACATTATTCCGATTAGTCAGTTGAAGTCAATTCTCTTTTACATGAGGTGGGCCTTATGACCTTGGTCAACTAAAGTTTATATTCCTTTAGTCACAGTGATTGGTTCAGGGAAAGAATGTTACACAAGCCGAGGCAATTAGAGATCTTGCCAGGACTTTTTCTCCAGAGCTATTGAGAGAAAGAGCTCACATTTTCCTTCCTGCTACTACTCATAAATAGCTGTAAACTTGGAGTTGACAGTCACAGTGGCCAATTTTTCCACTGCATGGAGGGAGCCTGCTTGGTCATGAAGCCACCACAAAGGTGAGCAGAGGAGAGAGATGGGGGTTGAGGGAGAGGGTAGACTGGGATTCCTGAATATTTCACTACCTTGACGTTATTTTTCAAGTGATGTGACTTAATAAATTCCCTCCTGTGCTCATTCATATTGACTTGGGTGTCTGTCACTGGCAACCCTAAGAATCCTGGCTAGTTTGTCATGATTACCTGATGGGCCACACTGTGGCAACGTTGATGGGCATTCATAGTTGGGCAGATGCAGGAAGCAGGACTGAAACATGTTACTGGAGGTGGGACTGAAAAGCCAACATCCTCCCTGAGTTTCCTCTATTCGATAAAGCCAATCATCTAACTTGGGTTTAAGGGCAGTATAAGTGTGTTTACCTGGAAACAGAGGAAACTTGTTTGTGAGCATGGGAGAGGTGGCCCCTTTTGAGAGAGGACTCTGAGAGAGGAAACATCTTACCACAGGGGCAGGGTTAGAATTAGAGAGGTACAGTTTATTCCTCTAAACTCAGTCCCGTTTTCTTAACTCACACACAGGCTGCTGTGTCTTGGAGAAACACTAGGAATGGAAGTGATGGCTTAATTCAGCGATAATCTACGGCATGTATTTCCTATGGTCATTACGTTAGATAATGAAAACATTTATTGGATAAATTTGGAATGACAGTATGGTGGGTCACATGGTGGACTAAGAAACCTGGGCTAGAACTCATCTTAGGTAAAGAGCAGAGGCACAGAGGTTTGTTTCAGGGGGTGCAGAAGTATCATTAAGACAGTGGGAACCCTTTCCGCAGCATATAATCACTGGTGGTCTCACTCAGCACTGAGAGACTCTTGACTACGTCCTCAGGAAATGAGTGCTGAGAATAAAGTAGAAAGAGTTATTTCAAGAGATTCTGGCAATGCTGATATCAAGGCTGCCATCTTGATGCCAAGGTATCTACAGGTGGCTTTTGGGAGTCACAGAGGTTGGGGCAACAGCAGGAAGTGAAGGGAAGTGGAAGACTTACTCACAATCACATCTGAGATCTCTAGTGACTACAGAAAGCTGGAGGGACTGTGGAAGGGACAGAGTTCTAGCAAGTTCCCTCGAAGGATTAAAGTTAGAGAAACACTTGCTTCTCCTCTGAGGCTGGGGCAACAGCAGGAAGTGAAGGGTAGTGGAAGACTTACTCACAATCACATCTGAGATCTCTAGTGACTCCAGAAATGCTGGAGGGACTGTGGAAGGGACAGAGTTCTAGCAAGTTCCCTCAAAGGGTTAAAGTTAGAAAAACACTTGCTTCTCCTCTTCTGATCCTTATAATTAACTCTTGTGGCCTTGATGAGCTAGGCTTCAGCCTTTTTGTTAACCTCTCGGCCCTCCAGCTGGCCCTCCTGAAGCCTGAGGAATCCTCATCACTGGTGGATACTCTGGGGTTGTTCAAATCATGGAAGAAAGGCCTGGAGGGCGGTATCTTTGGTGATTAAGATAGTGAAATGGGAGTGGTGGTGGAGAAATATTTTCAGATGTGACAACATTGGGTGTCCTCCGCCTCTCCACCATTCTGCTCTGGCACAGAACCACCCTTTGTCTTGTTCTTAGATCTGCAGAGCGATATGTCAAATGCCTAAACATGCCCAGCTTGGAAATGTGTGCAATTTATTGCCAACTGGGAAACCAAATTCCTTTAGAACGCCTGCATATGTTATGATTCTGACCTCAGGCAATGGAGTAGTGATTAAGGAGATATTTGCCTACAAAACACAGATGACACTTCAATGTTTGGAATCTTTGATTCCCGAAACCAACCTGTTAAACTGAGATGGGGCTCATGCCTTTCTCTGAGATCATGGGCTGCAACATGCAAACCTGCCCCTCTGAAAGAGTCATAAATTAAAGCTGTTCCAGGGACAAGCTCAAGCTCAGACTGAAACTCCCAGCTTTGGTGACATGAGGTTCACATTAACTGTTTGGGTAGAGCTATAGGCTTTATGGATTTCCCAGGTGGCACTGTGGTAAAGAACCCACCTGCCAATGCAGGAGACATAAGAGACATGGGTTCAACCCCTGGATTGGGAAGATCCTCTGGAGGAATGAATGGCAACCCTCTCCACTATTTTTGCGTGAAGAATCTCATGGACAGAGGAGCCTGGAGGGCCACAGCCCATGAAGTCTCAAAGAGTTGGACACAACTAAAGCAACTTAACATGCACACATGTGGGCTTTATGTATGGTAACTACATTTTGACAAGCTACCTAGGGGGATCAGAGGACAGATATCAAGTGTGGGACCCTCCTAAAGCATCTGGCATGTCCAGTTGCCATGGGTATTGTCTAAGACTTAACAGAAGCAGAAGATATTAAGAGGTGACAAGAATACACAGAAGAACTACACAAAAAAGATTTTTATGACCCAGATAATCATGATGGCTTGATCACTCACCTAAAGCCAGATATCCTGGAATGTGAAGTCAAGTGGGCCTCAGGAAGCATCTCTATGAAGGAAGCTAGTGAAGATGGTGTAATTCCAGTTGAGCTATTTCAAATCCTAAAAGATGATGCTGTGAAAGTGCTGCATTCAATATACCAGCAAATTTAGAAAACTCAGCAGTAGTCACAGGACTGGAAAAGGTCAGTTTTCATTCCAATCCCAAAGAAAGGCAATGTCAAATAATGCTCAAACTACTGCACAATTGCACTCATCTCACACCCTAGCAATGTAATGCTCAAAATTCTCCAAGCCAGGCTTCAATAATACATGAACCAAGAACTTCCAGATGTTCAAGGTGGATTTAGAAAAGGCAGAGGAACCAGAGATCAAATTGCCAACATCCACTGGATCATCGAAAAAGCAAGAGAGTTTCAGAAAGACATCTACTTCTGCTTTATTGACTATGCCAGAACATTTGACTGTGTGGATCACAACAAACTGTGGAAAATTCTTCAAGAAATGGGAATACCAGACCACCTGACCTGCCTCCTGAGAAATCTGTATCCAGATCAAGAAGCAACACTTAGAACAGCACATAGAACAACAGACTGGATCCATATAGGGAAAGGAGTACATCAGGGTTATATACTGCCACCCTGCTTATTTAACTTCTATGCAGAGTACATCATGTGAAATGCTGGGCTGGAAGAAGCACAAGTTGGAATCAAATTGCCAGGAGAAATATCAATAACCCAATATGCAGATGACACCACTCTTATGGCAGGAAATAAAGAAGAACTCAAGAGCCTCTTGATGAAAGTGAAAGAGGAGAGTGAAAAATTTGGCTTAAAACTCAACATTCAGAAAATAAGATCATGGCATCCAGTCCCATAACTTCATGGCAAATAGATGGGGAAACAGTGGAAACAGTGACAGACTTTATTTTGGGGGGCTTCAGAATCATTGCAGATGGTGACTGCAGCCATGAAATTAAAAGATGCTTGCTCCTTGGAAGAAAAGTTATGACCAACCTAGACAACATATTAAAATGCAGAGACATTACTTTGCCAACAAAGGTCTGTCTAGTCAAAGCTATGGATATTTCCAGTAGTCATGTATGGATGGGAGAGTTGAACTATAAAGAAAGCTGAGCACCAAAGAATTGATGCTTTTGAAATGTGGTGTTGAAGAAAACTCTTGAGAGTCCCTTGGACAGCAAGGAGATACAACCAGTCCATCCTAAAGGAAATCAGTCCTGAATATTCATTGGAAGGACTGATGCTGAAGCTGAAACTCCAATATTTTGGCCACCTGATACGAAGAACTGACTCACTGGAAAAGACCCTGATGCTGGGAAAGNAAAGTGAAAGAGGAGAGTGAAAAATTTGGCTTAAAACTCAACATTCAGAAAATAAGATCATGGCATCCAGTCCCATAACTTCATGGCAAATAGATGGGGAAACAGTGGAAACAGTGACAGACTTTATTTTGGGGGGCTTCAGAATCATTGCAGATGGTGACTGCAGCCATGAAATTAAAAGATGCTTGCTCCTTGGAAGAAAAGTTATGACCAACCTAGACAACATATTAAAATGCAGAGACATTACTTTGCCAACAAAGGTCTGTCTAGTCAAAGCTATGGATATTTCCAGTAGTCATGTATGGATGGGAGAGTTGAACTATAAAGAAAGCTGAGCACCAAAGAATTGATGCTTTTGAAATGTGGTGTTGAAGAAAACTCTTGAGAGTCCCTTGGACAGCAAGGAGATACAACCAGTCCATCCTAAAGGAAATCAGTCCTGAATATTCATTGGAAGGACTGATGCTGAAGCTGAAACTCCAATATTTTGGCCACCTGATACGAAGAACTGACTCACTGGAAAAGACCCTGATGCTGGGAAAGATTGAAGGAGGAAGGAGAAGGGGACAACAGAGGATGAGATGGTTGGATGGCATCACCGACTCCATGGACATGAGTTTGAGTGAACTCTGGGAGTTGATGATAGACAGGGAGTCCATGGGGTCGCAAAGAGTCAGACATGACTGAGCAACTGAACTGATTGTCTAGAATGTTGTCCACATCTGATATCGAAATGGGAATTGTCAAAGTGGCACTGCTATTTGTTTCTCTGACCTGGCAAGAGCACAGGAGGTGACAATGCAGAAGGACATATAATCTGGGTCTTATTCCCTTCAATTAGAAGTTCCCAGAGATGGATTGATTTTTTCCTCTCTTAACTGGACGACGGAGGTAGGTTCAATATGCAAAAGCAACTCTTGTCCCTTAGGGCAGAGGATTTATTTCAATACTTCTTCAAGGGCAGCAATTTCGCACAGTACCCAGCAAACAGCAAGACTTTAATAAATGCCAGCTCTCGTTGTTAATACGGCACCTCACAGAGGCAAAGGCCCCTGTGGAGAAAATACCAGCGCTGGAGTCTGAAACCTGGCCCTGAATTCAGGCTTCACCACTTTCTCACTGTGTGACCTAGGACAAATTACTTAACCATTCTGAGCTTCAGCTCTTCATTTTGTGTTATGGTCATAATTCCAGGCTCCCAGAGAGTATACTTCCCTGAAAGAAGCGGGTAATTTGTACCCTACGTAAGAGCAATCAAGAGGAGATGGGTGTAGGGAAGAAACAAGAAGAAAAGTTACGTTTCACTAAACTTGATGGGTGGATCAACTTGATTGTATAGAATTTAAACTTACCTGTTTAAATTCTGTACAGTCTTTTCTGATGCAAATCCTCAAGCTGACAAATTAAGGATTTCTCTGCTTTAAACTTCCTATAGTTGCTTATTCTCTCCAATACATCTTCTGATAACTGGAGTTCCTTTTGTTGTTTTGTCCTGGGCAGAGTGGTAGTGGCGGGTAGGGGTTGGATCAGGAAGTAGATTGGTATGGGATTTGCCCTTTGTGGGGTGGGTAGTGTTTCATTCTTTTGGATGATTTAAGTACATGGCTATGCTAAGCCTGTGCAGAATTAAGAATACTTTTCTGTGCAGGATTAAGAATACTTTCTTTAGCAAGAGTGGTATTGCTAAAAATGACTATGAAGCAAATAAGAAGAGAAGAGACAGTGGATTGTGTTTGGGAGGGCTGGGGGAGGTGAGGAGACCCCCTCCACATGAATCCATTTTATAGCCAGTGAAGGAATAGTTCACTTAGCAAATGGAGTCCCTGGATATGTCCTTTAAGAATCTTGCTCTTTTTTATACTAATCCAAATTTACTTTTAAGAGTCTGTTTTCTCCCACAGTTTCTAGTAACTGTTGGGAATTTTGGGAAAAAGAAATCTCATAAAGATTTTATATCAAATGCTCTATTCTGGTGCAGTGCCACGCACGCCAGGAACCACAGAGTGTGAGGGAAACAATGCTTAATTAGGAGTCAAGAGACCGAGATTCTCCTTCCAGCTCCATGAATTTGCTTTGCAGCCTTGGGTACTCACTTTCTTTCTCAGGTCCTCAGTTTTCCCGTGTGTACTATGGAAACATCTTCATCTAGACTGTATGATTTAAAATAAGAAAAAATAATTATCTGTAATGAACATAAAGTGTTGTGGTCCATGTAGAAGTTGGATAAGAATTTCCAGACATGAGGTAGAATGAAAGGAGAATAAAGAGTGGGAGACACTGTTAGAACAATGGGCTGGCTCAAGGGAGAGTTGAATCCTTTTGCAGGCTAGCAGCCAATTTTTATAGTCTCAAGACAGAAAGTTCCTACAGAAATGGTGGCATTAGGTGATTGGTTAGCTTGCTATAGTGTGGATGATAGGGTGGGTATTTTACATAATATAGGATCAGGGAACTGGCTGGTTTAGATCTGGAGGCTCATGGCAATAGTTGCTATGGGGCTTGGTCAGTTCCAGAGATTTTTATCCTGTGACCTTGGTATACAGCTTCACATAAAGGAATTCCTCAAAATGAGTCCCATACAAAAAAAAAGGAAAAGCTGCCCTGTATTCCTTAGACTGGGTCCCTGTTCAACCTCAATAAACTCCCAGATTTCAGACTGAAATCGAATGCACTGAACTGCAGATTTCAAAGTGACAAAACCACATGACAGAGGCTCTTCAGCATCACATTCAGGTCCGTCACTCCATGGACACTTGTCTCGTAAAGAGTCCAGGAGTTCAGAAGGTTTAGGGTGGGGGGTGGGTAGGGACTATCTCTGAGGCTGGAGGTCAATGCCGAGTGGGCAGAGGGAGCAGTAGCACTCTATGCAGCAGGATCAGAACGCAGAGGGGCCCGGGCTGGCCGCTATGGAGGAAGAGATAGGGTCTCAAGCTCTGGCTGCCTCTTGGCTGGGGGTGGCTGGGCAATGGTCAGCTGGCTTGGGTTCAGGGCACAGCTAGAGCTTGCCCTGGCAGGACCACTCAAGAATGATGCCTTTGGGAGGTCTTGAAGACCCTGTTCCTCTCTGCTCGTGGACTCTGCACCTGGGCCATTTGAAACCAGCCAGGCAGCCTTTGGAGATAATTGGAAAGAGCTTAACCTTCCCTTCTGCTGGGATAAATGCCATGGCCTTTTGAGGGCCCATCACCCCCAGCAATGGCAGCACCTCCATTTGGCAGCCTAGGTGCACTTTTGGTCTGGTCCACTGTTGAGTCCACCTGTGGGCCCTGGACAGCCCTAGTTCCCAAACCAGCCCTGGGAAGGGTGGAGGAGTGTTTCTCCCATTCAAGTAACCAGACCCAAGCCTACTTAGTCTCCAAGATCTGAGATTGGGTGTGTTCAGGGTGGTATGGCAGACAAGAATACCATTTTTTGTTTCTCAAAGGATGTTGTACAGAACACTGCTTCCATAGGAGATTAACACATGCTCTTTGAAAAATCATGGTCAAATATGTTTGGGAAGCACTGAACTAGAGTTAAGCAAGATTCTTCATTACAGAGCATCTTAGAGTTTTTAAACTTTAAGAGGCAGATGTGTATGTGTGGACTTTCTAAACTAATTTGTCTCAACACCGCCTCACCCCCACCCTGGCCCAACCTTCTTGGCCCTTCTTGTTTTCACCCTGCATCTGTTCCATGGAAACTCTTTTGTGGATGGTTGGAACAGACCATTAATCAATAATCTGCACGTTCCTATTCAGTGATCTTTAGAATTAACTCTCATGAAGGACATGGCGGGTGACTCATGAAGGACATGGCGGGTGACTCATGATCGCTCCTTTGCTCAGTTTAACCAACAACTGTTGTTCTGCCAACAATTTTTGAGCATCACGATGTGTCAGGCCCTTGATTGGTCCTGAGATGACAGAAAAGCGTGAGTTGCACATTTCCTGCCTTCCAGAGTTCATAACCTCCCAAAGCCCATCAAATAAGCAAATAAGAGTTATAAACACAGTCTGACAGACTCTCAGCTGGGGATACTCACTTGGCTGGCTGGAGGGTCTCCAGCACTGAATTCAGTGCCTGGGACCTAGGAGATGCTCCTATCAACTTGGATTGCCTTTAGCTGTGAGTAACAAACAATTGTCAAATAGTATTTTACATAATCAAGAAGGTTTTTTCCTACTGTGGTAGACAAATGATGACACTCAAAGATTTCTCCATCTGAATCCTTGGAACCTGTGAATATGTTTCCTTAAATGGCAAAAAGGGACTTCGCAGTGGTGATTAAGGATCAAGAAGGGGAGGTTATTCTGCATTACCCTGAGGACCCTGGTGTATCCTTGTGTGGCCTCTTAGCCTCAGAAGGGTCCTTAAAGGGAGAGGCAGAGGAGTCTTGGAGAAGACGGGATGATGACCACAGCAGAGGTTGGAAAGAAGCACTGGAAGCACCATGAGCTGTGGAACCCAGGGGCCACCAGAAGCTGCAAAAGGCAAGGAAGTGGACTCTTCCTTTGGTGCTAACAGAAGGAATCAATTTCACCAACTCCTTGACTTTAACCCCGTGAGATTAATTTTGAACTTCTGCCCTCCAGAACTAAAAGAGAATAAATTTGTGTTAAATCACTAAGCTTATAGTCATTTATCACAGCAGCAATAGGAAACTAGTACACCCATTTAATGAAATATCTGGAAGTAAGCAGCCCAAGGCGTGTGCAGCTGCTTCAGAGAGTCATCAAGGGTCTGGTCCCTTTAGCTCCTGGCTGCACTATCCTTAGTGCCTGGCGTTTTTCATCATGGCTGCAAGAAATCTCCAGGCATCCTGTCCACATTTGAGGCAGGAAGGAGAGGAAAAAGCCAGAGGGAATGGAAAAAGATACCTCCTTGGAAGCCTTTTATTCCCATTTTAGGGAAGGAACCCTCCCTAGAGCTATGTGCCTACTTCTCATTAGCCAGAACACAGTTACCTTTAGTGGCAAAGAAGGCAAGGAAGGTGACTTTCAAACTGTGCATATTGTTTTCCTGAACAAGCTGTGATTCAGGTGTTACGAAGCCAAGAAAGGATATTGGAATGCAAATCTCATAGTATCTGCTACAAAGCTCTATAAACATCTGTTGGACTAAATGAACATTGAAAGAAGGGGAAACTGGAGACAAGTCATAGCTCAACTAGTCCAGATGGGAAAGAGGGGGTATCTGAACTATGATGTGGGGATGGGCAGAATGGAGACCTTCAGAGATATTTGGATCCACTAGGTTTGATTGAGTGGAGGGTTAGTGATGACATATTTCTGACTCAGGGCTTCCCTGGTGCCTCAGTGGTAAAGAATCTGTCTGCCATTTCAGGAGACATAAGCTCGATCCCTGGATCAGGAAGATGTTCCAGAGAAGGAAATAGCAATACAGTGCAGTACCCTTGCCTGGGAAGTCCCACGGACAAAGGAGCCAGACGGGCTACAGTCCATGGAGTTGTGGAAGAGTTGTACAGCACTAAGCAACTAAACAACAAAACAAATTTGTGACTCAAATTGCTTAATGGATGAGGTGCAGTTTACCAGGACGTGGAATGTAAGATGGGGAGAATCTCTGGGTATGAGGTCAAGGTGTGAGTGGTCTAAGCCTGCTTCTCAAGGCTGTTTTACTCAAAACCTGTGACGTGCCCAAGGTGATCTCTCGGGACGCCCATGGGGCCACTGAGTGATAGCTCTCTCTGCTTTTTGTCGCCATCCCTTTCCTCTCTACCTCTTACAATGATTCAGTCACAGGACCTTATCTTATTTCCCTCACCTGGCATGCTGCCCACTCCATCCAGACTTGATTCCCATCCTGAATCTATTCATGTTCTAGACTATTCTATGGCTCAAACATCTTGATAGGGCTCTGGTTTCCTGCCCATCTTCAGAATTGGGTGGGCGAAGGTGGGAGGGTAAGTTCTGACTCACTGACCCACTGGCGGAGGTCTTACTGCGTCTGGTCAGTTTTAGGTCTTGTGTTTGCAGGAGGAGAGGTGGAAGAACGTGCATTTACGGTGCTTCTAGCACTTCAGTCACACCTGGAGCTCTCTGCCCCACTGCAGGGCCCAGCTGTGGAAAGGGCCCTGCAGGTACCCTTAGTCCTCTTCCAGAATTAGGACCAAGGATGTGCCACTCTTTGGGTATGACTCTACAGCTGTGCATTTGGGGTGGGCATTTGGAGTTAAATCTACTTTGTTGCATTGAGATGAATGAGTTGAGTCTTTCCCTGCATGGCAGAGATTGTGCTCACCTCCATGCTTGCCCTGGAGGTCTGGCTAAATTACATTTCCTGGCTTCCCTTGCAATTAGGCCTGGCTGTGTGACTGAACACCACCTGGTGGTGGTAGAAATGAGGGGTGCTACTTCAGGCTTGGCCATAAAACCCAGTGTGGGGGGTTTTCTCCCCCTCCAGGAGAGCTCCATCAGAGGACTCCACAGCCCTGGGGAATCATGGAGGCACAAGATGGAAGAGCCTGGGTCCCTGAAGCACTGTGTGGAAGGACACCGGCTGAACAACTGCATTGACTTGCTATCTGACAGGTGATAAGCTTCTGTTGTGTTGACTACTGAGGATTTGGGGTTATTTATTATAGCATCTGCTGTTACTTACATGTAATGAGTACAATCCGGTTTCCTTTCTTCTGCAAGGCAGTATAGCAAAATGGTTAAGAACATCTAACAGAAGGAGACTGAGTCTAAGATCCAGCTTGTACACTTGCCAACTGTGTGACCTGGGGTAAATTACTTTACTTCCCTGTACCCGACTTGTTCATCCTGAAGATGAGGACAATGACCAACTGCATAGGGTTGTTATGTAAATGGAAGTGAAAACCTACGTTTGGGTCTGATGAATATCTGGCATATAGTAAATGCAGTGTTCTTGGGGTGCTCCTGAAGAATTGATGCTTTTGAACTGTGGTGCTGGAGAAGACACTTGAGAGTCCCTTGGACAGAAAGGAGATCAAACCAGTCAATCCTAAAGGAAATCAACCCCAATATTTATTGGAAGGACCGATGCTGAAGCTGAAGCTCCAGTACTTTGGCCACCAATTGTAAAGAGCTGACTCATTGGAAAACACATTGATGATGGGAAGGATTGAGGGCAGGAGGAGAAGGGAATGACAGAAGATGAGATGGTTGTTGGATGGCATCACCAACTCAATGGACATGAGTTTGAGCAAACTCTGGGAGATGGTGAAAGACAGGGAAGTCTGGCGTGCTGCAGTCCATGGCGTTGCAAAGAGTCGGACACGACTTGAACAACAACAACAACAAATGCAATGTAAGAATTACCTCTCACCTTTTCTCATTGACCTCACATTTCTGGGACCTCAGGCCCCTTGGAAGGGGGTCAGCTAGAACTTAGGTATTCATCCCATCCCTCCTGGATACCTCTCTTTTCTCAATAATTCCAAGGGTTATGGTCCCATCCAGCCACACTAGCACCGAGCTGTGTACCTTATCATGGGCTCTTCACATTCGTATTTGATTTTTACCTCTGTTTATGCTCTCTCCCCAAATAGACTGAACGCTCTTTGAAAGCAGGAACTGTGTGGGATAATTTTATTTATTCAGGAACAATAAACACAGCACTGAGGAGATGGTAAGCACTGACTCAACCTGTACTTTAAGAAGCAGATATGTTCTTATCACAAAACAGTACTATGTCCATTCATCCTAACACTTTTACAGGACAGAGAGAAGCAACAACAAAAAACATGCCGTGCAGCCTCAATCCAGCATCACTCACAGAGCACACAGCAGATTGTAATCAATTGTTCAGAAGCATCTGGTGCTTCCACAATACATATACTTGATTGTCAAAGCTAGTATTTATTGACCATTAATGATTTTCCAAAGACTGTGCTGAAAGCCTTACTGAATCATCTCCTCTAACACTTAACAGTGGGTGCTATTATTTTTCCCACTTTGAAGATGAAAAAACAGCATCTAATAGGGGTTTAATAATACATTAAAAGTCACATAACGAATAAGGCAAAGATCTGGCATTCAAACAGAGATCTGATCACAAAGGCCTTACTTTATTCAGCCATTTCCTGCCCCATTCTTTCCCACACTGCTGCTCCTGAGTGGCCCCCGGCATCAGTGAAATTTGCCATGCCAGCTTTGTCAGGGTAGGCATCTAGCCGTACCTGTATTCAGTGTCCCAGGACCCCGCCCCACCTGCCTGCCCCACCTGCTGGGAGCTGTAACTGATTCTTCAGATCCTGTGTGCCTGTGTGTGTATGTGTGCCAAGACAGATGTGAAGCCTTCAGTTGGACAGATTAGCATCTCAGACTCAAATCCGCCCCCGCATCTCATCTCAGACGCGTCCAACTCCCAGCTGCTCCTGGTGCTGAGGTGGGGCCGGCTGGGAGCCAGACGGTAGCTGGTGTCCGCCCATCGGGCATTGTCTGACACCTGTGTGGGATTAAGGGGCAAGCCTCCAGGCTCCAAGGGACGCTCCCTTAGCTGGGAATGACAAAAAAGTCGGTGAGCTATCAGAACTTCGAGTGAGGAAGAGAAATCTCACAGGCATTTCTGAGGCTCCTGGAGATCTGGGCTCAAAAGAGAATGCTGGTGAAGGCAGTGAGAGATTGGGACCTGGTCTCCAAAGTTAAAGAACACCTAGCCTATGGGACTTGCCTGGCAGTCCAGTGGTTAAGAATCCTTAAGAATTCGCCTGCCAATGTAGAGGACACGGGTTCGATCCCTGGTCAGGGAAGATTCCACATGCCACAGGGCAACTAAGCCCACGTCCCACAGCTACTGAACCTGGCTTGCCTAGAGCCTGTGCTCCACAACAAGAGAAACCATCTCAAAGATAAAGCATGTGCACCTCAACTAGAGAAAGTCTGAGAGTAGCAATGAAGACCTGGCACAGCCAAAAATAATGAACTAATTAATTCATAAAAGAACACACAGCCTCTGAAAGCTAGGAGGCCTAGCTCATGCGGATACCTCCTCCAGAGCCTTCTACTGTATTCAGGGTTGGCCCCCATACATGCCACAGATTCTTATAGGCTTGGGGGGGGGACCATGACACTAATATGAGGGCCATATTTTCTGAGCTTTTACAACCACTCTGCCAAACACTCACCTACATCCATCACATGTCACATAGCATACCAATAAGGAAGGGTTTCTTCTCACCTTGCTTACACAAGAGGAAACTGAGGCAGAGGAAAGAATTGTCAGTGCTTGTAAAGCTCCACGACTATGGGGACTGGTTTCCACCCTGAGCTTCTCTGATCTTCCGTTAGCCTTGGCCCAGCTGCCCTGTGGGCAGATAGTCCTAACAGCACCTCAGCCTGAGAGAAGGAACACAAGCTTCAGCATCACGCAGATCTGCATTCAAATCCTAGTCCCACCATACCCTAGCTGTGCTTCTCTAAGTCTACTTAGTTTTCTCCAGCTTTGGCTTCTGATCTGTGAAATGGGGATAACGACAGTACCAACCTCCAAGCGTTCTGAAGACTAATGCAAAGATGCAGGAGATGTAGTATGTGCATAGCAAGTATGACTTTTTCCTAGGGTACCGACCTGTACAATCTAGTGTTCCGTCTTCTATTAATAGTCATGCACACATTGATTCATTCATCAAACTGACTGAGAATTTACTAACTACATCCTCAGTTCAGTTCAGTTCAGTCGCTCAGTCATGTCTGACTCTTTGCGACCCCATGAATCGCAGCACGCCNTGCATGAAATATTCCCTTGGTAACTCTAATTTTCTTGAAGAGATCTCTAGTCTTTCCCATTCTGTTGTTTTCCTCTATTTCTTTGCATTGATCATTGAAGAAGGCTTTCTTATCTCTTCTTGCTATTCTTTGGAACTCTGCATTCAGATGCTTATATCTTTCCTTTTAGAAATCATGTTCTATGCTGAGGATGCCCCCTGTGTGGTGACTAGGTCTTTCCATTAGGAAGTCTACGTGCATCAGAAACCCAACTACAGAGGTTTAAACAAAGGAGGGGCTATTTTACTCCCTTGACCAGAAATTTGGAGATGGGAAGTGTGAAGCAGGGTGTGGAAGCTGCATGATTCCATCAGCGACCCAGAATCTATCTTTTTTCTCTGCCAGCTTTGATAAAGAACTTTCATCCCGTGGTTGTGAGATAGTGGTTCTCCTCTCAGTTCTTTGGCTGCATTGCAGGAAAAAAAGAAGAAAGCAACCAGGAAAAGACACTTATTTACAATAGAAAAGCCAAACTGCCCTGTTTATCCTCATCAGACTTCTTTTGATGATCATTGGTCACCTCTAGCTGGCATCTCAGACAAGGAAAATAAACGCAAGCATAGCTGGTAGGAAGCAAGTTGCTGCCATCACTAGCTTAGATGCTGTTGAGTAAGATTCTATTGAATAATAAGAAGACTCTATGGGACTTCCCTGGTGGTCCAGAGGTAATGACTCCACACATCCACTGTAGGGAGCATGGGTTCGATCCCTGGTCCTGGTTGGGGAACTAAAATCCTGCATGCCGAATGGCGAGACTAAGGACCAACCATCATCATCATCGCCATCTATTGAATAATGATAAGAATCATGGAGTAAATGACTTCACTGCTTTAAAGCAAGCCTAGGCATTTTGCCAACCTCTTTTGGTATGTTTTCTTTGATACTGTATGTCATCTCCCTAGATTTTTACCCAAACCAGGTGCAAGAGGTAGGTACCCACTTCCTACTCAGCACTTCCCACAGATAGAGAGGACTCTGGGAAAGCCAGGGCTTTGGCCTTGGCCAAATGTATCCTCCAGAGTAAGTGGGTGGGAGCTAGCCCTGTCTCCTGCCTTTATTTCCTGGTCTCAGCTATTATGTGGCTGAAAAACCAGGGAGTTGGGAAAGGAAGGAAGGGGCGGTTGGAGGAATGTGATGGGCTATGTGGATCACAGGGAGGTATGTAGACCCTTGTGGAGAATGTGTGAGACCATGAGATTTGGAGCTTGACTGCCCAACTTCAATTCATGGCTCTGTCACTGTTTATGTGATTTTGGTAAGTTCATGACCTCTAAAGTACAAATAAGAGCAGTGGGAATCTAAATAAATCAAAGTATGAACAGATCCTGGGATAAAGCAAGCATGCTATGAATGTTACTTATTACTTTATCAAGGAGTGTGAATTATTTCCTAAAGACAATTTTAGGGCAGGGGTTGGCAAACTATGACCAGATGGCCAAATCTGACCTGAAACTTGTTTTTGTTAATAAAGTTTTATTGGAACATATTCGTGACCATTCATTTATATATAGTCTAGGACTGATTTCACACTGTGGATGGCAGTATTAAGTTGTAACAACAGAGACTATATGTCCTGCAAAGCCTATCATATCATAGTAATCTGGCCCTTTACAAAAGAAGTTTGTTGAACCCTGTTACAGTGAAACATGAAATGCTAGCTTTACTTCTGCATTCAAAGAGATCAAGAGTCAAAATTCAGCCTTTCTGCTCACCACTTTTGGGAAATTGGCTGAGGGACAGCTTTTTAAAGTATCATTTTACTTCAACTGCAAAATCAGGAATGGTAATGCCTCTTTCAAGGGAGGTTGTAAGGGTTAGATATAGTAGAGATGAACCACCTTGCCCTCAGTAGGTACTCAATAAAGAGAACCTGTCACTTTCCTTATTGTTAAAGGATTTTAAGCGAAGATCAGTATGACTTGATATGCATTTACAAAAATGTCTTGGAGGTTGTATTAGTTGGCTAAGGCTACTGTAATAAGGTACCATAAACTGGGCAGATTAAATAACAGAACCTTATCTCAAAGTCTGGAGGTTGGGAATCTGAGATGAAGGTGTCAGTGGGGTTGGTTCCTGCTGAGGATATGGGAGGGGATCTGCTCTGTACCTTTCCCTAGCTTCCTACTGATTGTCTGGTAGTCTTTGATGTTCTTTGGTTTATAGAAACATCACTGCCTCTCTGCTTGCATCTTCACATGGCCTTCTCCCTGTGTGTGTTTCTGGCTCTGTGTCCAAATTGCCCTCTTTTCAGGAGAATGCAGTCATATTGAATTAGGACCTGCCTTAATGACTCATCTTAACTTGATCATCTACAAAGTCCCTATTTTCCAAAGAAGGCACATATATAAGTCCTTGGTGGAGAAGCGGTAACCCACTCTAGTATTCTTGCCTGGAGAATATCATGGACAGAGGAGCCTGGTGGGCTACAGTCCATGAGGTTGCAAGAGTCAGACACAACTTAGTGACTAAACTACCACCACAAGTCCTTGCAGGGGTGTTTAGGACTTCAACCTGTTTTGAGAAGCCATAATGCAGTTCAACAGAGGATGTGAAAAATTATTTTGATGTTAGCAAAATGAGTGGTTTTGCCAACCATAAGAAGGCTCTTCAGATGACCAAGTAAATCAGAGGTGGATGACCAAGTAAGTCAGAGGCTCTTTGGATTTCTTGCTTTTAAGTCAGGCAAGTTTTCTGACTTCATCCAAGTAAGCATGAATTGAGTGGGAAATCTTCAGGAATTAGGATTGAGATAGAACTTGGTGGCTAGATATGGAGGAGAGAAGAAAGAGTTGAGAATGGTATTGAGACTTCTTGCTTGGCCAAAGGTTGAGTAGTTGAGGACAGTGTCGAAATTGGGAGGAGGGTAAAGGATGCTGAGTTTGTTAAATAGGAGAGTGGTTCTATGGAGATCAGAGGAGGGGATTTCAGTGAAAAGAGAAAAAGGGAAAAGAAAACAATATGAGTTGAACATGCTATGTACCACGTATCATTCTGGGTACACATGGTAACTTATTGAGGGGTGGCATGATTAATTTCTTGATGGTGAGATTAAGTCACCCAGAGCTAGAGTGGACAGGCTCTGGGGAACACTGGATGTTGGGAGACTGGTTGGATATTTTCTGACATCACAGTCCTGAACTTCTCTTTAATCATATTTAGGCATTAACCCTACTTGCCTCTCAACAAATGTCATTCTGCACTTGTCAGGAACTGTCTCATTCCTGCTCAGTGCTTCCTGTTCTGCCAGGTGATCACACCTGCTGGAATCAGGCCAGCCCCACGTGTTGATTGGTTTCTGCCCAGGCAGAAAATGTATTGAAGTCTTCCTGGCTAGGAACACTTTTTTCTTTAAAAAAAAAAAATCTATCTCTTATTTCTCAGTATCCCTATTTGTATAAGTCCAGATTAAATGAGATGAAGTGGATCTGTTATACATATACATACATACACTCTTTTCAAGATTCTTTTTCCACATAGGTCTTGACAGAATATTGAGAAGAATTCCCTGTACAGAAGAAACTAACACAGCATTGTAAATCGACATTGTAAAACTATACTCCAAAAATTTTTAGAAATAAAATAAATTAATAGTCCATCAGAAAAAAAAAAAAAAGATTAAATGAGACAACATAGGCCAAGCCTGAGCACAAACCTGGGCATGTTATAAGCACTGACTGCATATTATCTCTTCTTGTTATTTTCTTATTGCTATTTCTGGTGGTTGTGTCTGTCCTCTTTGCTCTGGGTACTTCTTCCAACACTACTATTGGAATTATCTTCCCTAAAATTCAAATCTGACTCAGGGACTTTTCTGCTTCTGTTTGCTCCCTAATGCTCAAGGGAGAAGATTCAATGAGCTTATCATGGTAACCACCTCTCTCTCCAATCTCATTAGAAGAATCAGAAAATATTAGTCATCCAGTCGTGTCCAACTCTTTGTGACCCCATAGACTGTAGCTCTCCAGGCTCCGCTGTTCATGGGATTCCCCAGGCAAGAATACGAGAGTGAGTTGCCATTTCCTTCTCCAGGGGATCTCTCTGACTCAGGGATTGAATCTGGGTCCCCTGCATTGCAGGCGCGTTCTTTACTATCTGAGCCAACACAGAAGTCCATCACCTAGAGGCATCTCCTCAGACTCTGCTCTACCCCTATAGCACATCTGACGGTTCTTGGCTAGATCAAGTCTTGTCATCTCTCTCTGTCCTCTCTTATGCTCACTCCTCTGTTTCCATACCTGGGAAATTCTCAGACGTTGTTCAAGACTCAGACTAACTATGGCCCATCAACCCTCAGGGTCACCTTCAGGTACTCTCAGGCAGAGTGATATTCTCCACTTTCTATGGTTCACAGTTCTTTGTCCCCATCAATGAGATAGCACTAGCCACATGCCAGTGTAATACTCTGGTTATTCATCTGAAACTGGCAACTTGGGTACAGGATAGATGTTTCTTTGCTTGGTGAGTCTTTAAGATTCCTTGTGATTGATGCAGGTGTATGTGGCTGTCCTTTCTGTTGTGAATTCTTCTGTTCAGTCCTACTTTCATGTATTTATTCATAAGAAATGGGTATCACTGATGAATAAAAGAAACACATGCTCTGTCCCCATGAGGTCCATATCCTAATCTCTTATCCATCTCTCACATGATTCAACAACAAAAATGATATTCCACTTTTGCTTTTGGGAGTTTGTATTACCAAAACAATGGTATTCCCATTCACTTTTCCAAATGTGAAACTATAATATTGAATTTAATTTTCCCCTTCACTTATATGCTCTTACTGAAGCTTTAATTAAAAAAGCAAAGTCAGGTATGTATCTATAATCTAAAAATCTAACAAGCCTCTGTCCCACTCTTCCTCACCTGAGTGCCAATCCTTAAACTTTTTTTCTTTTTTAGCTATTTCTTATTGCTTTTCTAAGTGTTGTGTTTATGCTTCTATTCTTGACATCATTTTAGATACTGCCTTTGTTGTTGCTGTTGTTGTTCAGTCGATAAGTCATGTCCAACACTTTGTGACCCCATGAACCACAGCACTCCAGGCCTCCTGTCCCTCACCATCTCCCAGAGTTTGCTCAAATTCATGTCCATTGACTCAGTGATACCATTGGATCATCTCATCCTCTGTCTTCCCCTTCTCCTTTTGCCCTCAATCTTTCCTACTATCAGGGTCTTTTCCATTGAATTGGCTCATCTCATCAAGTGGCCAAAGTGTTGGAACTTCAGCATCAGTCTTTCCAATGAATACCTAGGATTGACTGGTTTGATTTTCTTGCTGTCCGAAGGACTCTCAAGAGTCTTCTTCAGCATCACAATTCAAAATCATTAATTCTTTGGCACTCAAGCCTTCTTTAAGGTCCAACTCTCACCTTAACTTTCTGTTAAGGAAGATGAAAATTTAGCATTCTTATTCCATCCTAGGGCTTCCCTTATAGTTCAGTCAGTAAAGAATCTGCCTGCAGTGCAGGAGACCCAGGTTTAATACCTGGGTTGGGGAGATCCCCTGGAGAAGGAAATGGCGACCCACTCCAGTATCCTTGCCTGGAAAATCTCATGGACAGAGGAGCCTGGTGGGCTGCAGTCCATGGGGTCACAAAGAGTTGGGCACAACTGAGTAACTAACATCCATCCTCTGCCTTCCTTTTCCCTTGCTCCTTCCTCTTGTGAGACTTGGAGGATAGTGTGTGTTAACTCAGCGAGTACTCAGTATTTACACGTTTGCCAGACATTAAGCTCAACTCCAAACCCACCTTCTGCTACTCTTCTCTGTGACGCTGGTGCTGGGATTTCATTACATTTTCTCCTCTACCAGAAACTTCACAGAGAAGACTGGAAGGCCAAAGGAAGGAAGAATTTCTCATTTCTTCCGGTTCCTGTCAAAGTCACCCTGGAACTTGGTTTTAGCCTCTACCTTCTTTTAGCCTCAGGCCTATATACCCTTTCAGAGCTCTAGTAAGAGCTAGCACAACCTCTTTCCCCAATTCTGTGGAGGGCTTCTTCCGATCTTGCTTTATAAGCCCAACCTGTTGACTACTTAGTTGGCCAGCACTATTTACTACAATGTACTTTTTTTTTTTTTTTTTTTTTTTTTTTTTTA
>SJYA01000890.1:1613691-1655181 GCA_006410615.1 Neotragus moschatus | reverse complement strand
CTTTTTTTTTTTTTTTTTTTTTTTGCAGCAAATGACTTGAGAGGCCACTTTTATCCTATGCAGAATTTCTAAAGTAGTTAGTTAGGTCCATTTCTGGATTTTCAATCTTATTCCATTGGTCTGTCAATTCGTGTGTCAATCTTGTATTTGTTTGTCTTTTTTTAAAAATCATACTGGCTTTATAGCATGTTTCATCATCTGGTAGGGTTAGTTTCCCTTGTTGTTTTCCTTTTTTAGTGTTCCCTGGCTCTTCTTCCATGTTTCTTTTTCCATGTGAACTTTCCTAGTCCTACAGGTATGGATGATTCTGATAAGATTAGTAATGAAGAATTGCAGTCTTCTGAGTCATTCTGCCACACTCCTGATATAAGTGGCACACAATGGAAGTCCCTCCTTGTGATGAAAGCTACTCATCAGTGGATTCACACAGCTGGTGATCTATGCTGCCCTATTCCGCTGTTCAGGTCTACAGCATACAACTCACCAATGCAGTGATAGCTTCAGCAAAGCATGGCTTTTAACAACAAATCACAGCCCTTTGATAAGGAATGGTGCTGATAATTTTAAATGGCTACTGGAATCGCAAAACAAACAGGGTAAACCTTTAGCTTAAAAAAATCACATTCAGATTCAAGAAGCAAGTTACATACTAGCAGAACTTATTACCATCTAAAGGAAAGTCACACTATGGGTGAAAACCTAACAATGCTAGAAAAAAATATTAAATGAATAAAATGGTAGGAAGAGACACAGGCAGAGAAATGGAAACATTCCACTTTCAAAACATTTGATTAATCACTGTATGGACAACACCTCATGTGATGATGCAGAGGACTGTCTCATAAACTGAGAAACAATAGTTTTTCTATCTAAGCTGATGAGTGAACAGATTTCACCAGTAGATGTCCTGGTGTGGGATTTGTAAGTGATGGTAAATTTCAGGAAAACTTTTTCTGTTACCAAAAATGATTGTCTGAAACAATTGCAAAACCACCTATATTTAATGCTTTGCCTTTGTATCTAGAAACACAAAGTCTGTCTTGGAACAACTGCGTTGGTGGCTGTATTGATGGAAGATCACTAGCAGCTGGCCTCATGAGATGTTTCTTCTTACAGAAATTTGGTGACTGCAGAGGGATTCTTCTCAATAGGAGTTTAAGCTGAAAAATGAATGGCAGAGGTACTTTCAGGAGAATTGTTGGCCAAATTTGCTACGATCTTTGACAGTGAAAGGTAGGCTGCAAAAATCAGCCTACCTTAGGAACAGATCGTCTCTGCAAGGCCTTTGGAAGAATGTTTTGACTTTAAGACCGAGATTCTCAGTAAGAAATAATGTTGCAAGAGGAACTTTTGACATGTGTCCCCTAGTGATTAGATTTGTTAAAGAGAAAGGCTGGCAATGTACAAGGCTTGTCATCAACTAACTGAAAGAGCTTCGGGACCAAGCAGGAGTCTTTCCCCTCCCTTTTGACACCTGTGTCTGCCGTCATGAGGGATCCTTTTTCTGAATCTTCTGCTCTGTAGGAGAATTTGACTTTGAGAGAAGAGGAACAACTCTGTGAGGGGCAGTCAGACAGTATGTCTGAAATGAGGTTTACTGACCTGTCCCTCACATGTCCTGGTTTCTGTGAAGAGGAGAATCCAGCTTTGCATAGGAAATCAGGGCCATTTTGGTCCAGCTTTCAGCTTTGTACACGTGTGAGCAAGCTTTGCCATGTTTAACATGCAACCAAGACCCCAGAGAGAAATGATCTCACTTTGGTTAGAAGATCTGCATGTACTGATCTCAGGTTTGATCAAGAATTTAGTATTCATGCTGTAAGAAAATTATTTTATTTTAAACATATTTTTATGCATGTGCTCAGTTGCTTAGTCGTGTCCAACTCTTTTTGATCCTTTGGACTGTAACCCCCCAGGTTCCTCTGTCCATGATAGTTTTCAGGCAGGAGTACTGGAGTGGGTTGCCATTTCCTTGTCCAGGGGATCTTCCTGACCCAGGGATAGAACCCATGTCTACTGAGCCTGTCTTCTGCATTGCAGGAGAATTCTTTACCACCGAATCACCAGGGAAACCACGGGCCTATAGAAACCAATAGACATCTATAGTTATGTTGGAACAGCTAGGCCTATAGTTAAGTCTGATGATACTAACAAGAGCATATTTTTAAAGGTCTTGTATAAATTATCTTAGGCTATGTTTTTATTCATATTGCTTTGGTTTCTGATTTCAGTGGCTTTACTATTCAACACCATCATGTTTTAAACACTTTCATGTTTTAAATAGCATGTAAAAATGGACAAACTTTATTTAGATTAAACATATCAAACCTATCTTTAGGAAAATCAAATTCTATTTTATCTTAAGCCAATTAGTTAGCTGTGTTCTCCTTATAAGTTTTAAAAATATATGAAAAGAAAGGGTTCCCATTTGGCACTAGTGATAAAGAATCCACCTGCCAATGCAGGAAGTGCAAGCGATGCAGGTTCGATCCCTGGGTTGGGAAGATCCCTTGGAAAAGGAAATGGCAACCCACTCCAGGATTCTTGTCTGGAGAATTCCATGCACAGAGGAGCCTGGTGGGCTGCAGCCCATGGAGATACAAAGAGTCAGACACGACTGAGCACATGAAAAGATATCTTTTAAGTAATGGTGAATGTTATTAGCTATTTTTTTCAACAAAGTTTGACTTAAAAGTAAGTTTGCGTTTTAAATAAAGGAAAAAACTATTCTTGCATAGGCTGTATACCAAGTACCAGATCTCATTAGCATCCTGCATGGTAGAAATGTATTGTAAGCTCTTTTTGCACAAATTAAAAAGGATTAAATAGAAAATTAAAGAAAGATGAGTCTAGAGACTGCCTGGTTCAGGTTCACCAGTGACCCACTCTGCGTCGCCTGTCCTGGGTACCTGACGAGGTAGGGGACCCTAGTGTTTAAGGCTCCTGTTACATGAATGTTCGGTCAGCCCCATTTTTAGCCTAGATTTACTTCCCGCCTCCTATACTATCTGGTTCTCCTCTTCCTGAGACTTTCCAGGAATGCCCATCTTGAATTAGCTTGCCTCTCATTGGCTGCTGCCTCTGCTATGCTTGGTCTTCATAATTCAGCCTGGGCAGGTAGAGAATCCCCATCCAGGACCGGGAGATGTACAATCACTCAGTGGCGCTCTCTTATTGGGCCACTGTTGGCCTTCAGCTCTCTCCTCAAGCTCTTCCTGTTGCTTCTTTTCTCAGACTTTGCCCTCTCTCAGCCTCCTAGCTTCATACCACCCCTTTCCCATCCCAGCCGATGTCCTATCATTTATTTCTGGAGTGCCTTATCTTATTTGAAGATGAGCCAGGTCCCTTCCACCCCTGAGTCCTTATTTGCCTCTTGTCCCATTGTGAGCCTTGGGTAAGTTATATTAATAGACAGTGACTCACAACCCAACCCAGTGCATTAACACAGTCACTAGAGCCAATTAAGAGGAAAGATAGGAAAGCACTGGGGGCTTCAAGGTGGCCCTAGTGGTAAAGAACTTGGCTGCCAGTGTAGGAGACATAAGAGATGCGGGTTCGATCCCTGGGTTGGGAAGATCCCCTGGAGGAGGGCATGGCAGCCCACTCCAGTATTCTTGCCTGCAGAATCCTATGGACAGAGGAGTCTGGGGGGCTACAGTCCACAGGGCCACACAGTCAGACACAACTGAAGCAACTTAGCAAGCATGCAGGAATTCACTGATTCCAGATGGTGTGGCTCATCTAGTCAGGATGACTTCCTTTAGGTGTGGTAGAGATGGTAGCAGACTGACAGTCACTAGTTCCTCATACAGAGTGTTCAGACCTTCCCATACCTCTATGAAGTGAGTGTTCTCCATTTTGCAGAAGAGGATGTGGAAGCTCAGAGGTTCTGGTTGACTTGCCTCAGGTCACAGTAGGTACAGCCAAAGCTGGAAGGGAAATGTGCCTGATGCCTAAGTCCATGTTTCATGCTGCCTGTTGCTTTTTAAGAAACTTTTTATTTTATATTGTGGAGTATAGCCAATGGACAATGTTGTGATAGTTTCAGGTGAACAGGGAGGGACTCAGCCGTACATATACATGTTTCCATTCTCTCCCAAACTCCCCTCCCACCCAGGCTGTCACACAACACTGAGCAGAGCTCCTTGTGCTATGCAGGAGGCCCTTGCTGGTTATCCGTTTTAACTGCTGCACATGTAGCAATGTGTACCTGTCCATCCTAAATTCCCTGACTATCCCTTCCCCTCAGCAACCATAAATTCCTTCTCTAAGTCTGTGAGTCTCTGATTTTTAGCTCATTTCTGAGCCGTTTCAAGAGCGAAGAGAGAGATTTTTGCCCACCTGTCTATTTAGTTTCTGAACAACTCTTTCTACTTAGGGTTTCCGAACATTGCCAGCAATTTCTGTTTCCAAATGTACTGAGTTAAATCATTCCTTTAGAGATGCAGTGTGTTGGCTCATGCATGAATTGGTTGCCAGTTCACTCATCTCTGCCAAACCCTTCCCTGCTATCCAATAAGCAAGAGTCGCCAGTGTTTGTAACGTGGACGGACCTAATTAGTAGCTTTAATCAATCAGTACATCAAGTGCTTTCCCTCTTCTGCACTCAGGACTACCAAACGTGCTCATAGCATGCTTCTCAGTGATGCATGGCAGTGCTGCTCACTGAGGTGGGGTCCAGCTGGAGCTCCTCTTCTGCACACCTGCCCAGGCCACATGGTCCATGGATTCTGGCTGGGATGCTTGTGTTGGTCAGAGGAGCCCAGGCATTCTCTTTGTTATCCTCTGGGTCATGTGATTCTAGAGTGTTTGTCTCAGATAATGTGTTCTGGTTTCAAAGAGAAAAGGTCTCAGGCTAATTGGTGAAATTCTCAAGCCAAACATTGTACTAGCTGTTTTCACATACATTATCTCATCTAATTCTTACAGCGATCCAAGAGAGAGGCGGCATCAGGTTATTTATTCTTTCATATTCATTCATGGATGGATAACATGGAAAGCACAGTATGTTCTGAGTCTGTATGAGGTTGGCAAATGCTGTGGGTACAGGGGCAAGTAAGGAAGGGATAGATTCTGTCCTCAACCATATAGTTCAAGGAAATCACAAACATTGAAACAAACAAGTACAGTTTGTGTTGTTATGCCAACAAGTGTGGTTAGTGTTACCATTGCAGTCTATAGGCTCTTACTCTGCATAAAAGAGCTCAGGCACTCTGAATCCTATTATGTGCATTTTTCAGTTAGTTCTTTAATATCCTGTGAGGTCTGCAGTAACAAAATCCTAGTTTCTCTTGAGGCAAAGAAACTGAGGGAGTTAAAATAACTTGTTCAAGTTCCCATTAACAGAGTTGTTTTGAGGGTTAAAGAAGAAACTTGGAATGAGGATGACAGACAATGCAGGAAGCGGCCAGACTCCCTGGTTTCACATTCAAACTGTACTTTTTATTAGCTGCTTCATCTGGGAGCAATCACTTCATCTCACTGGGTCTCAGTTTACTCCATCTGTAAAATGGGGATAATAGGAGTGCCTACTCATGGTTATTACTCACATGTTACAGATGAGGAAACTGAAGCAGAGATATTAAGTCAGGGACTCAAAGTGGAATAACCAGGACTCAGCCCAAGTCAATCTACTTGCAAACTTGTGATTTTGCTGTCATTGCTACCAAGATTTCCAAAAGTCAGATATTTTCCAGGCAACCTAGAATATCAGGTTGATTCCTGGACCCCTTGTGATGGTGTCAAGCAGGGTAAAATGCCAAAGTATGCACAATCCTTTTTGAGAGATGCCCTTGGGTCTCCATCTGTTGATATCTGACTCTGGATGCATTTCCAGAGCCTATTCTAGGAGCACCACTTTTGAGTAAGAGGAATGTGCTTAAATATAAGCCCTGGTATGTAAAAGTGAATTGGCAAGGAAAAAAAAATGGACTGGTTCAATGCAGAGAAGGCTCGTGAGACTGTGTGCATATGTGGCTGGGTGTTTGGTTGGGGTGTGGTGATTTCCTTTGTGGAGGGAGCGTCTCTTTGGGAGAAACAGGACTCCATTTCTGTCAGAAATAAAAGAAGGAGCAACTCTATGCAAAGGAAGCCCTGCTGAGAAGGGCTATACCTCCATTAAAGGTGTCTGTCTGGAGTGACCTATGTTCAGAAGTGGGCTTGCCAAGAGCGCTTGTTCTCAGAGGTCATCTGTATGCAGGAAGCCTGGTGTTTCTTCTGGGACCCCCACACACAGGCGTGCACATGCATTCTGGCTGGTTCTGGCTCACAGGCTGTCAGCACACCGTCTGCCTTTGTTTCCGTGACAACTGATAACCCCCATTAGCATCTCCCTGCAGATCCTGGCAGCCTCACAAACAGTCCTCACCTCTGGGGAGATCGTTCCAGAACCTTCCTTCACCCTTTCTCCCCCCACTACCATCTTGTTAGGACCAAGCATGTTTTCCCTTTTACCTCCCACATACACCTTCTTGCCAGGCCTCTTGTTTTTCTTCTGTGCAGGTTTATAAGGAGGATCAAGGAAAACCTCTATCCTCACCAAGTCCTGTGAAGAGGACCTGCTTCTGAGAAACGTCTCATGCTTTGCATTCCCGTCCACGCCTCTCCTCCTCTATCCCTCATGGGTTACAAACGCAAACCCGTTGTATACGTCTCTTTTACCCAGTCACCAAATTTGGGTTTTTCCTCCTCCTCCATCTCTCAGAAATATCCATTTCTCTTCACCTCTGTTAGCACTCCCCAGCTCTGACCACCATAACATTTTGCCAGGACTTTGTCAGTAACCTGAAACCTTCACCCCTGGTCTCCCTGACTTTTCTCTTTCCCCACTCAAATCCACTCCCTACAGTGATCTTTCTAAAATTCAAATCTGATCCTCTAGTCCCATGTTACAAGTCTAAGTTTTTAAACACTCCCCCGGGGCATCCAAGACTGAAGAGCAGATCTGGGTAATGGTGGATGTGCAGTAGAAAGTTTTGGAATTAAATAGAATCGCATCTTCGTGTTAATCCAGATGAAATATCCATTCGGAGGACTAAAAAAATGGCCTTGTCTTGTGAACTTTATTCTTTTTCTACTTACCTTTATACTCAACTGAAGTCCTTTATTTTACTTTAGCGACAATTTTCCCTATAATTTTGCGTTCAGGGACTTCAGGGGGTTCTTATGGGGAAAAAGTCATTTCATATTCTAATAGGAAATGGAATGGGGCTTCCCTGGTGGCTCAGTGGTAAAGAATCTGCCTGCCAATGAAAGAGATATGGGTTTGATCCCTGATCCGGGAAGATCGCACATGCCATGGAGCAGCTAAGCCCCTGCACCACAACTCCTGAGCCTGTGCTCTAGAACCCAGGAGCTGCAACTACTGAAGCCCGCATACCCTAGAGCCCATGTTCTTCAACAAGAGAAGCCACCGCAATGGGAAGCCCACACACCCCCGCTGGTGAGTGGTCCCTGCTCTCCACAACTAGAGAAAGGCCTGCTGCTGCTGCTGCTGCTAAGTCACTTCAGTCATGTCCGACTCTGTGCAACCCCATAAGATGGCAGCCCACCAGGCTCTCCCATCCCTGGGATTCTCCAGGCAAGAACACCGGAGTGGGTTGCCATTTCCTTCTCCAATGCCTGTAAGTGAAAAGTGAAAGTGAAGTCGCTCAGTCGTGTCTGACTCTTCACGACTCCATGGACTACAGCCTACCAGGCTTCTCCGTCCATGGAATTTTCCAGGCAAGAGTACTGGAGTGGGGTGCCATTGCCTTCTCCAAGAGAAAGGCCTTCACAGCAATAAATAAATAAATAATTTTTAAAAAAGAAATGGAATGGTAGAACTGGTAGGGACATTTGAAACCATGCTTTTAGTTTCAACATGTCCTATGACATATTTGAGTTCCTGATAATTTTACTCACAGGCAAATGTTTACAAGTTCAAACAGCTACATCAGCTTCCATCAATATGGAAACCGAATCTCCACAAAGGGCACCGTTTTCCACATGTGAATGAGGACAACATACATGAGTTTAATTTCTTGGGATAGCTTCCTCATGAGACATCTTGGAGATCAACTAGTGTGACACGTAAGAGATGAGACACGAGTGTGGAGAAAGGATGCGAGCGGCCCTAGGTTACAAGGACAGTGGATGACAGAGCAAGGATTAGCAATCTCGTCTTCTAGTTCACAGAGCAGGAGCACACAGCCCGCGGAGTCACCCCCACCGAACAATAATCTTTACCTCCCTCAGATGAAGTCCGCACCTGGGTGATAGTGGAGCTGGAGAGGAGGAAACACTCACTCTTGTGTGAGTGTTGAGAGAGCTCACATTGAGAGATCTACAAACAAGGTTCAGAGCACAGTGAAAGAGACATCTCCCAAAGGAACAGGCTAGAGATTGTTCCAAGAGTCTGAATAACACAGACCTGAGGCAGAAAGCATACGCTACTGAAAAAATGAATGCCTTTCGGAACTAATGCAAATGTTGGATTTAGTCCCTCTTTTTTTAAATTGGAGTATAATTACTTTACAAGGTTATGTTAGTTTCTGCTGTACAAGGTGAATCAACTGTAGGCATACACATTTCCCCTCCCTCTTGGACCTCCCTTCCACCACACTCCTCACCCACCCTTCTAGGTCATCACAGAGCACAGAGCTGAGCTCCCTGTGCCGTATAGCAGGTTCCCACTGCTATCTATTTTACCCATGGTCATGTATATGTGTCAATCCCAATCTCCCAATTCATCCCACCCTCCCCTTCTCCCACTGAGGCCACATGTGCACTCTCTACGTCTGCGTCTCTATTCCTGCCCAGCAAATAGGTTCATCTGTACGGTTTTTGAAGACTCGACATACACGCATTAACATACAATATTTCTCTCTTTCTGACTTACTTCACTCTTCACTCTGCAGGACAGACTCCAGGTCCATCCACATTTCTATAATTTGCCTCCTGATTGAAGGGAAGTGTCTTATTGTGACAGTTGAATCACTGCTGCTGCTGCAGTGATGGAATCACGTAGGCAGTCGGGTGGAAGGGACAAAGCTTACGGTGTACTGGTGGATGCTATTGTGCCCAGCTTCGAATCATGGAAGCACCTAACTCTGATAACATAATTCACTTGAAGCATTTGTTTATGGCTCTTTATCTTCTGGAATGCTAAGTAAATCACAGGGATGTTTATTTTGTACATTTATTTTGACTAAATGTAACTCAGTGTAAATAAGTTTTCACCTTGTGGTTTTCGTTTGGGCTGTCTAAACTGGACCAGTTTCATTATTGACTTTTGTCCTTTTCCTGTAATAGTTCCATTAATTTCCCCAAAGACATTTTTCTTGATGTCTTGCCTTCCTAAGCTTTGTTGGAGTCGGGGAGGGTAAAGGAGTTGTTGACATCACAGAAGTTTTGAGTTTTTTCGGTTTGGTCAGTTCATTAGTAAATTTCTTTTTTCCTTAGTAGATCAATATTTTCCTCATTTTTTTCTTCTAGGATGTAGGTGTGGAAATAATCTTTGGACCTCTAGACATGTTCAATGACAATATGAAATTGTACCAAGGAACCTTTTATACTTTCAATATACACTCTGTAGATATTTTGAACAACGAACTACATAGCATTGTTACTATGTGTTCACATAATACTTATCCCATGAGGGGCTTCTCAGGTGGTTTGATAGTAAAGAATCAGCCTGCCAATGTAGGAGTCACAGGAAATGCAGGTTCAATCCCTGGGTCTGGAAGATCCCCTGAAGGAGGGAACGGCAACCCACTCCAGTGTTCTTGCCTGGAGGATCGCATGGACAGAGGGACCTGGTGGCCTACAGCCCATAGCATTGCAAAGAGTCCGACACAACTTAGAGAATGAGCATGTTAAGATCCCACGAGGGGTTCTTTAAAAACTGATTTCCTGGTCAAATAAGTTTGATACTTGTCTGAGAAGATCACAACACACCTGAACTTATTGTAAAATTTGAGACTTCTCAGAGTAAAGAAATCAGTTTAATTTCTTGTTGGCTGTCAATCTTGTCCTTAGAAATGCCGTGTTGTTAGCTATCTCCAAATATCCTTGAATGTCAGGCCTTTCTGCTGCCAGCCCAGCCTTACTGATCATTTCTGGAGCTCTATTTAGATGCTTTCCAAAGTGAAGCACTGCCTGCTGGCCTCTGCCATCTCATTGCTACTAGGAAACTCCTACCATTCGCTCAGCCTCCAGAGGAGAGCCATGACTGAGCATCTGAACAATGCTTCTGCTCTCCTGACTAACACAACCCTGTCACCTTGGTAAACAGAATGTTCTCTGGGCCTTCCTGAGAGGGAAAGACAGCTTATCTCTTATCCCAGTCTTAGCCCAAGGACCCACTCTAGTACACCTGCTTTCGTGGGCTTTTTGATCTCTTCTTCCACAATCTAGACAGTTGATCTAGTTTCAGTACCATTTATTAGTAACTGTTGCTTCTTCAAGTTTCCAAGATATACCTCTACAGAATATCAGACTAGCCCCCATGCCAGTTATTTAAACAACAATCTGCACATCCCAACAGTCACTGGGGATTTATGTTGTAGAGAGTACCCAGACCCTGAAAAACTCACCCTTAACCAATTTTCTATGTTGTTCTTTTTGACCCAATACCTTCCTGACCCATTTCTGGCATTTCCCCCAGTTCCTACTGGCTCCTTTGTCCACATGTGATGTTGAGTTGGTATGAAGTCCCTTCTCTAGGCCCAGTACTTCCTCAGCTGATTCAAGCTGAGGTTTGCCCATAAGGATGGGCTGGTGGCCAGGAGGGAAAGTAGGTCTAAATCCTGAGGGTGAGCATTGCCTCCTTTGAGGCTTATGTGCCATCATCACGTGAGGCTGGGTGGGGAGAGGAGGAACTAAGGAGGGGTTGCGGCTCACTCCCGCAAGGTGGAGAGGTTCAAGGACAACCGGTAGCTCAAGATGCTCCGGCACACCTCCCCAGACACCCTCATCCCAGACTCAGCATCCCACCTCTCTGTCAGGGAAGAACTTCAGCATTCGAAGTCTTTCTAAGACTTAGAATTCAAACTTCTCTGAAGTTCTACTGCTTTTACAAATAAGTTTGAGCCTGGTGTTTGGCCCAGTTGGCTCTCTGGGTTACAGGGTAAATACTGTCAAGTTTGAATTTCAAACTTTGCTTTGAATTGATGAGCCAGTAATCTGAACCTATGATGTTCTTTCTTCAGTGTATAAAGGGCACTCAGAAACAACTACCCACTTTCACTATCTCAGTAATTACTGTTTCCCTTATACCTTCCCCTTATAGAGGTATTGTACATGTTAGTGCATCCTCTTACACCTGTATTCTATCAAAGTTCAGGGAAATCTTAGCATTTACTGGTTACAGTATGCTGAGGACCACAAATTTCCACTGACCAGCAGAGGTTGGTGGGGTGGTTGGCCTCATCGCCAGCTGCAATGAGGTGGGGGATTCAACTCCAGAACCCTTAGAAGTACCTTCCTAGGATAACCCTAAGTAATAACTGCCTTATGTTTGGCTTGTTCAAAACAGAGTCTAAGATGGAGATGCTTTTACAAATGGTTTACTGAGGCAGCTCTCTTTGAAGAAATCTGTAAGAAAAAGAAGAAACTTTGCAAAGATACAAGTTCAGCTGAAACCTAGCCTCTATTGAATCCCATGGGAGCTCTATTGCATGAAACATGCTCCAGAGGTAGGTTACCGAACCAAGTTCATTTCACACAGCAAGGCAAAAAGCCGAGATGCTGGTTTGCAGCAAAAAGGAACTTATTCACAAGGCATCCAGACAAGGAGATGGAAGAATCTCAGTTCTGCCTCCCCAAAGGCAAGGGCCTGGGGGCATTTATAAGATAGCCAATAGAGAAGCTGCATGGTCTGAGGCGTGGGGAACTGGGGAAAGAGGGGCACAATAATCGTTATTCTGTGCAGGGGTGACTAAACCAGAGTTCTCTGCAGGTGCCCAGGTGAAAGGTCCATGGTCCTATCCAGTCTTAACCAGCTCAGCTCAAACTAGATGCTGCTGACTCCAAGTTCCCAGTAAATGTCTTATTGTTTAGGTCACCTGCTGCTTGGAGAGTGAGTCTTTGTAGCAACAATTAAAACAACCTTGATTAGTGAAAGCAGATGAATGGACTTGACTAATTTGGGGAGAAATAACAACCTCAGCTATGCAGATGGTAACACCCTAATGGCAGAAAGTGAAGAGGAACAAAAGAGCCTCCTGATGAATGTGAAAGAGGAGAATGAGAAAGCTGGCTTAAAACTCAGTAGTGAAAAAACTAAGATCATGGCATCTGGCCTCATCCCTTCATGGCAAATAGAAGGGAAAAAAGTGGAAACAGTGACAGATTTTCTTTTGTAGGGCTCCAAAATCACTGTGGACAGTGACTGCAGCCATGAAATTAAAAGATGCTTGCTCCTTGGAAGGAAAACTATGACAAACTAGAGAGCTTATTGAAAAGCAGAGACATCACTTTGTCAACAAGGTCCATATTCAAAGTCATGGTTTTTCCAGTAGTCATATACAGATATGAGAGTTGAATTATGAAGGCTAGGCACTGAAGAATTGATGCTTTTGAATTGTGTTGCTGGAAAAGACTCTTGAGAGTCCCTTGGACTGCAAGGAAATTATACCAGTCAACCCTAAAGGAAATCAACTCTGAATATTCCATTGGAAGTATGCTAAAGTTCTAATACTCTGCTCACCTGATGTGAAGAGCTGACTCATTGGAAAAGACCCTGATGCTGGGAAAGATGGAGGACAGGAGAAGAGGTGACAGAGGATGAGATGGTTAGATAGTATCACCAGTTCAATGGACATGAATTTAAGCCAACTCTGGGAGATAGTGAAGAACAGGGAATCCTGGTGTGCTGCAGTCCATGGGGGTCACAAAGAGTTGAACATAACTTAGCAACTGAACAACAGTAATTTCCCGTGTTGTCAGTTATCTCATCTTGAATAAGGTGGGATGAGATTTCTATGCCAGAATCAGACACTAATCACCTCCAAGTGACCCTTGGGGGAGGAGGGAAAAATCCCTCTGATTATGCAAGAAGCCTCTCTTAGGGCTAGAGGAAATTTCTTTTCTGGTAAAGGGTACAGTTGTTTGTTGTTAGTAGCCAGGAGTCAGGTAATCTAGGGGATGGATGTACCATCCCTGGAAAGGAGATCTGAGGGTAGGAGGCAGGAATAGCATCTATTATAGCAAGGATCTTTGTCAGTATCTTTATGGAGCTAGGGTTCTCTGAAATACATTTTAGGAAACTTTATGGCATATGCCAGGTACTGGAGGGAAATAGCATGAACAGATCATTGCAATGCATCAGCTTCATCCAACATTTATTTATTATGGCCTATGAGGGGACAGTGGCTCAGTGGTAAAGAATCTGCCTGCCAGTGAACGAGACCAAGGGTCATACCCTTGATTCGAGATGATCCCCTGGAGAAGGAAATAGCAACCTGCTCTAGTATTCTTGCCTGGGAAATCCCATGGACTGTGGATCTTGGTGGGCTATACAGTCCATGGGGTTACAAAGAGCAGGACACAACTTACTGACTGAACACCAATAAAAACCAGGTCACAGGTGGGCTAAGTATAGGGAAACAAAACCCTCTTGGTTTATTCAAGACTGAGAGGGTTCCTGGGAGGCAAGCCTTTCAGTTTTAAAACCAGGACAGTCCTCAGAAAACCAGGATAAGTTAGTCATTCTAGCTAGGTGCTGGGAACAGAAGGTGGAGGACAAACAGCATTGCCTGCTGCAAGAAACACAGTATCTTCTAAGTTCAATGAATGAAGTGCCAGGGATTCCTAGAGGAGATGACTGCTAAATTTGCCAGAGGGGAGTCACGGAAGAAGATGGGGACATGACATTGACTTGTGCTTTTCCAGAACCGCCAGGCTGTAACATTTCTCCTGGGCCTGGAGAACCGAACCTGTGCTCTTCTCCCAAGAGCTCATCTTCTTGCCTAAGGTCAGCCCAACTCCTGCTTCAGCAAATAGAATAATACTCTAAAAGAGGCAAAGGCAGCAGCAGTGCTCAACTCAGATTGAGCTTGCTTTCGATCTCTTTCAAGGATGGAAGGGGCTATTCTAAACTGTGGGAGGGATAGGGAAACATTACTCACATTCTCTTCATTTACTCATCTACTATGTGGCAGACAATGTTTTAGCTACTGGGGACACAGCAGCTAAAAAACCCTTAAAACTTACATCTTAAGACAAAAAATCCTTAAAACTTACATTCTAGTAGCAGAGACAAGCGATCATTATGACAGATGGTGATAAATGCTATGGCTTGCAAGCGTGCATGATCAGACATTCAGTCGTGTCTGTCCAACTCTTTGTGACCCCATGGACTGTGTCCCAGGCTCCTTTGTCCTTGGAATTCCCCAGGCAAGAGTGGGTTGCCATTTCCTACTCCAGGGAATCTTCCTGACCTAGGAATCTAACCCAGCTCTCTTGCAAGAGCAGATGAATTCTTTACCATTGCACCACCTGGGAAGCCCCAAATACTATGGCAAAAAGCAGAAAAACATTTAGAAGGCTAATGAAATAACCCACGTGAAAGAAGATGGTGGTTTGCATTGTGGCAATGGCAGTAGATATGGTTAAAGGTATTTGGGTTGCGGAAATCTTTTGAAGGTAGAGTGATCGGGATTGACTGATGGTTTGTGTGAACAGGAGTCAAGGATGACTCCTAAATCTGTGGCCTCAACAATGGAAGAATATTGCCAATTAATGAGAGTGAGAGAGTTGTGGGAAGAGGAGCTTTAGAAATGGAGAAAGACCAGAAGTTCGGCTAATAGGCCCCCAAGTGCAGTACTTGAGTCAGTAATTGAATATTTGAGTCTGGAGCTCATGAAAGGCCTGAGCAGAATACATAGTTTAAGGGGTCTTCAATTTCTAGGTGATCTTGGAAGCTATAACTCTGTATGAGATCACTAAGGGAGGGGTGAAGAAGAGAAGATTAAAACCTGAGACTTGGGGAATGAAAAAAGTCCAATGCAAGAGACTAGGAAGAAGCAACCAACAAAATGAAAGCAAAACCAGGGATGCCTGTTGCTCTGGAAGCCAGGTGAAGACATTGTGTCAAGGATGAGGTCACGGTTAGATGCAAGGCAAGTAAGATAAAGACCGAGAATTGACCACTGGGTTTAGGATCATGGAGGTGATTGATAACCTTGACTAATCTGAGTTTTGACCGCTAAAATGGAAAATTATTTCAGATTTTTTTATCCTCTGGGGTATCTCCCAACTTTTCTCTGAAAAATGGCCCAGTGTTTCCAAAAGCGTGTCAATGTTTAGCTTTTTGATTCTCAGTCAGACCACAAGGGCAGGGATATTATTTATCTCAGTATCTCTGGATCTCTAACACAATGCTTGGTACACAATAGATGTTCAGAAAATATTCAACATGTAAATGAAATGGTATGTTGTTCAATACCAGACTCTCCTCCTCGTCCTCTTTCTTTTCCTTATTGTTTTTCTGTATACTGTCATCTGTTTTGTAAATTTCTACGATTTGATCTTTCATAGATCCCCATTTTTGATAAAATGAACAATGAGAGATAAGAAAAACACACGGCAACAATAATAACAGTAATCATTCCCTGAGGGTTGATTGTGTGCCTGGCATTAGACCAAACGTTTCACAAATGTAAGCTTCACAATGAGCTGTGAAGCAGACTGTATTGTTCCAATGTTACTGTTTTATAGCTTAAAAGAATTGATACTCATGGAGGTTAAGCAACACGCTAGGGTCTTTAGAGTAGTGATTGCTATGTGTTCACTGAAGCCCATTTGCTTTTCCTTCTGGGCACACAGTTCAATACATTTCTGTCTCTGTGTAATTAGGTGTGGCCACATAACTGAGTCCACATGTAATGTGGGCACCATGATAAGCCCCCCTTCCAGGCTTGACCTATAACAACCTTACGTGCATAATCCTCTGTTTTTCAACATACAGAAGCCAAATAGAGCAATCTGTGAGACCTGGTGGAGCCACAGAAGAAAGGAAACTGGACTCCTACTCTGCCAAGTCGGATCATTGACATGAGGCTCTGCAGGAATAGGAAGTCATCTAATTTTGTTAAGCCATTGAGATTTGGGAATTTGTTTGTTACTGCAGCTAGGATTATTTGCCTTGAATGGTTAAACAACTGGTAAGTCTGAAGGCTTATTTTATGGGGTGGAGGGGTACAAAATTGGAGGTCATTGGAGCAGGGGATATCAGGCGTGAATCATAAACACTGTAAAAGACAAGGACTTCACAATGCTTGCTGTGTGCTAAGATCTCTAATCTTCTTTTACTTTGACCACAGAATGTGCCAAGAGCTCTCCTTTCCAGGCCAGAGATGGGTGGAGTCTTCTCTGGGGACTGAAGAAAGACTGAAAGATACCAACAAAGGGGATTTCCTAACACATGGTTTGGTCAAGTCAATGCTGACAGACTCTACTTCTTGGCTGGGAGAATCCAATCAGGTTTTTCGTTTCCCAACTTTTATTCATAATAAGCAACAAGGATTATCAGACATCAGAAAAGGCTCTCACATGAAATATGGAGGCCACAACAAATAAACAGGAAGTGCAGTGGAGAGGAAATATAGACTCAAGGGAAATGAAATGCCAAAATATCTTTTATTAATGTTTCTAAGAGAGACAGGATAGCCCAGGAATGAAATGAGGAAAAGATGTTCTAAAACAGAAGAAAATGAGTTTTTAGTAATTAAAAACATGAGGACAGATAAAAATCTCATCAGCGTTGAAAGATAAATTGGAAGAAATATCACAAAAGCTTGAGCAAAAAGACAAAGAAATAAAAAATAGAAAAGAAATTATACCAATGTTAAATATTAGAGGACAGGCCCAAAAGGAATTTCAGAAAAATGAAATCTGAAAAAATGCCCAGAGGAAGGCTGGAACCAGTTCATAAAATCATTTAAGAGAATTTCCCAGCATTGAAGGACATGGATTGATTGATCAAAAGTATCACCAAAGTTCACAGGGGTTGGAGTAAAAAATTTACATAAAAGCTTATCAGGAAATTTTTGATTAGTGGAGACATAAAAAAATTCTATGAGTTTATGGAGAGAAAAGAAGACTTCCCCACTGGCTCAACACTAAAGCATCTGCCTACACTGTAGGAGACTCGAGTTCAATCCCTGGGTTGGGAAGATCATCTGGAGAAGGAAATGGCAACCCACTCCAGTATGCTTGCCTAGAAAATCCCATGGACTGAGGAGCATTGTAGGCTACAGTCCCTGGGGTAGCAAAGAGTTGGACATGACTGAGGGACTTCACTTTCACTTTATGGAGAAAAAAAAACAGATTACATTAGAAAAACTTCAGATTTTTCAACAGGAGCACCTCCCCAGATTCTAAAGCCTTTGTGAACCAATGGACTGTAGCCTGCCAGGTGCCTCTGTTCATGGGATTCTCCAGGCAAGAACACTGGGAGTGGGTTGCGATGCTCTCCTCCAGAGGATTTTCCCGACCCAGGGACCGAACCAAGGACTGCGTCTTTTATGTCTCCTGCTTTGGGAGGCAGGTTCTTTACCAATAGCACCACCTGGGAAACCCAAATAACATCTAACTAACAATTATATACCTGGCCAAATCATTCATTATAATTTGAGGGTGTGTGTGTTACTCAGTTGTGTCTGACTCTTTATGGCCCCCATAGACAGTGGCCCACCAGGCTCCTCAGTCCATGAGATTTCCCAGGCAAGAATACTGGAGTGGGTTGCCATAATTGAGGGTAGAATAGCAAATTTTCACATACTTAAGGTCTCAGAATGGTCTAAAAAATCAACTAAGGGATGTACTTCAACAAAATGAAAGAAAAAATCAAGAATGAGACGATGTGGATACAGCAGTGCCAAAAGAAGAGAGAGGCGAGGGGGATCCTGGAAGGATGGTGAAGGTCCCTCCTGGAACTGCAGCTGTGTCTACACATGACAGGCAACCCACCAGATCTGAGCAGAGGCAGGCCCACAGAGTGCTGTCAGTACCAAATCCCCTGCTACCCCAAGGACAGCACACCTGGGAGAGTGCCCTGGGCTCTGGACTGGACCTGGCTTCTCTTGACCATGCACTGAGTGACCCCTTGCTCTCTGCCCCATGCCTGGCTGCTTGGATATGCTGAGAACACTCATGCCACCCACAGCAGCATTCTGCTTTGACCTGATCTTTTGAGCCGGACGCATACTGTGCCGTTCACAGCTACCCACTCTCTCCAACTATGCCGCTTCCCCACGTCTAGTTCTTGGTCCACACTTGTGTTCCCAGACAAGCTGTCATGTTCTAAGTGAGCTCTATGTTTTGAGGACTCACTTGTGACCTTGCCCAGTCGCTTCTCCCAAAGGGACTCCTGTACAATCTCAGGGAGGCTGGAGCCAGATTGCAATCATCCCTGGAGACTCAGTTCAGCCTGTCTCCTCCTGTGGGTCTTCATCCAGCAGGGACACATGCAGGTGTGTGCTGCTGCCTGATTTCCAAAACTCAACTTATTATTTGGATTTTTATGCATAAGGGAGCTTACGTTCATGCTTAATTGCTCAGTCATGTCCAACTCTTGAGACCCCCATGGACTATAGCCTACCAGGCTTCTCTGTCCAGGGGATTTTTCAGGCAAGAATACTGGAGTGGGCTGCCATTTTCCTCCTCCAGGGGATCTTCCCCCACCCAGTGATTGAACCCACACTTACTGTGTCTCCTGCATTGTAGGGGGATTCTTTACTCACTGAGCCATCAGGGAAACACTGAGCCATCAGGAAGCACAGGTGAGAGACCCACCAAAAATAATAATAATAATAAAAACAAGCCCTGGGGAATTATTAACACAGAAGGTAAGATAGTAGTTACTTCTAGATGGGGGTGAAGGGAGAAGGGACTGGGAAGGGACCCATTGGGTATGTAAGGGACTAGTAGTGTTCTACTTTGTAACTGGATAGTAGTACATGAATACTAAAGTATCATTTAAATGATTCTGTATGTATGATCTGTTTCACAATTTTCAAAAGGAACGGTTGAACCAAGTACTTGTCTGTGTTCCTTCCAACACAGATGAGCTCCGATTTTATGAGGCTGAGTAGAATCAATGGACAGAATGAATTCAATGGTACAATTCATTGCAGTCTATGAGCTGGCTCTTGGAGGGGACAGCACTGGTTGGTGTGAACGTCTACAGTCCTAGAGGCAAGGCTGGTGAGCTGCTGATGGAAAACAGGGGTCAGAGGAAACCCTGTGAGGCCGGTTGATCATAAACTGCTTTCATCCGTGCATCGCTTCCCCTTCACCCGGTCTATTCTCAGCATAATATCCCTAACGGTGCTTCACCAACTCAAGTTGGATTGTTTCCCTCATCTGCTCAAAACTCTACAAAGAGTCCTCCTGTCTTACCGAGCAGAATATGGCAGGAAGCCTATATGATCTGGCCCCATGTCACCTCCACGACCTCCTCCCCAGATATTCCCTCTTCCTCCCGTTCTGCCTTAGCCACTCTAATCTGCTACGCTTTCACAAAGAGGCCAGGCTTGCCTGCATCTGCCCCAGGGCCTTGGCACATGCCAGCTTCCTCTGCCTGGTAAGCTCTGCCTACTGAAATCCCCAGGGTTTGTCTTCTCATTTCCCACAGGTTCCTACTGAAATGTCACTTTATGAGGTCTCCCTTGAATAAAAAAAAATTTAATTATTTGTGAAATTTCAACTTTCACTCTGACGTTCTTGTCCCATTATATTTTCTTCTCCCTCCTGCCTTTCCCTCCCCACTAAAACTTAAGTTCCATGTTGTTAGTGTCAGTTACTCAGTCATGTCCAACTCTGTGACCCTACGGAGACTCCAGACCACCAGGCTCCTCTGTCCCAGGGATTTCCCAGGTGAGAATACTGGACTGGGTTGCCATTCCCTTCTCCAGGGGATCTTCCGACCCAGGGATAGAACCCAGGTCTCCTGCATTGCAGGCAGATTCTTCACCATCTGAGCTACCAATCATGAAGCTAGGGTTTTGGTCTGCTTTTTCACTATAATAGCTTTGATACATAGATGGAGAAACAAGGCAACACTTAAAGTTGTCCTCTGGCCCAGCCTGATTCCAGGATACCATTTTCTGGTCTATAGTGTTTCCTTACATGAGGTAATTAATGGCATGGCTCATGAGTGGATGTCAGTAAAGCATCTTTACCCTAAACAGCATGTAGATGCCATGGCTTATTATTATTATTTTAATTCTTTTAAAAATAATATTTATTTATTTGGCTGCTCCAGGTCTTAGTTGTGGTATGTAAGACCTTAGTCGCAGCATGTGGTATCTAGTTCCCTGACCAGGGATCAAACCCAGGCCCTGCATAAGAAGCACAGAGTCTTAGCCACTGGACCATCAAGGAAGTCTCAAGCCTTATTATCATGATTAGAAAGACACAAAAGGGCCTCTGAGAGGCCTGAGAATGGCTCAACCTTCCAGACTTCAGTGGTACTTTCTAGATTGCCTGAGCTGCCCTGCTGGCATGTTTTGAGGCTTCTCAGACATAATTTAGCCAATTACTTGACACGCATACTCTTATTATCTTATAATGCTTTCACCAAGCTACAACTTATGACAGATCAGGACAAGCCTAAGTGAAGACAGAGGTTTGTTCTCTAGGTGGAGTGTGTCCCAGCTGATAGCAGAGCAAATACCAAAGACTACTCAGGGCTTAACGGGAATTATTCCTTCTATTTGAGTTGAAAGGCTTTGTTGATCCTAAATAAGAATTCAAAGACTCCCTCGAGCCCAAAGATTGAATTTGCTCAAATGCCCCATTAGTGATGGAGGAGCTGGCCTGACTCTTCAGAAGGTAAATGCAAGATGAGAGTGAAAACTTCCTCAACAGGCAAAGGGAAAATTCACGACCTTCAAAACTCTTTGAATACACCAATAGATTTACAGTGTACACAGTAGAGACTTTAGTTATGAAGGAGGGGGAAAACATGCCCACAAAACTTCCTCCACTTAGAGGTACTCACCTGGAGCAATAATTTATAAATCCAGAAATCTAAGATTTGGACAGAAACATTATGGTTTCTTGGCAATAAAGCAGGTCTGACCATCTTTGCTAAAGGAAATGATCTGGGCTCTTGTCACAATCCTTATATTTGCATACTATTTTGTATTTTATAAGGCACACATTCTCATTCTCCATTGGTTCACATTTCCAAGAATTCTAGAAAAGGGACAAGTCAGGAAATATGGTCTTTATTTTCACCACTGAAGAAACAAGTGTTTGAAGAAATTTAGAAATGATTTGCTGAGTATCATTTGTACAGAGCTGTCCAACTTTCCATGATGATGGGACTATTCTATATTTGTGTGTCCATGGTAAGTCACTTCAATTGTGTCTGACTCTTTGTGACCCTATGGATTATAGCCTGCCAGGTTCCTCTGTCCATGGGATTCTCCAGGCCGTTCCCTGGAGTGGGTAGCCATTCCCTTCTTCAGGGGACCTTCCCAACAAAGGGATCAAACCCAGGTCTCCTGAATTGCATGCAGATTATCATCTGAGCCATCAGGGAAGCCCTTACGTTGTCTAGAGTGGTAGTTACTGGCCACAAGGACTACTGGGCAGTTGAAATGTGGCTAGTGTGACTAGGGAACTAAAATTTTAAAATCTTTATATTAACTTTAAATAACTATTTGTGGCTAGTGGCTATCATATTGGACAACCCAGGAGTGAGTGACTCAGCTTAAACTCTAATCAAGAATGATTAAATTCGTGGCCATAACTTCCTAGTCTGGGCAAATTTGAATTAATGATACAAATGAATGTGAAATTTGTCAAGAATGCTGTAGCTTTAGGAAAGAGTAAAGTGGAATCAGTCCCAGAGGTCTGCCTGGGCTTAGACCTGCTGCTGTTGTTCAGGTAGGCAGATGTCTGCAGCCTGGCTTTTTAGAGTAAAGCCCAGGATGAAATCTGGTTGCCATTACACTTGCCATATGATCTCTTTGTGACTTCCATCTTAGGAACACAAGAAAAGGCTTGTTTCTCAACACGTGCTAGGATGATAAGCACCTATTTAATCTCTGTCACTGCAGAGAACAGAGTGTCTCCTTTGAAGTGAGAAGAGTTGCCTTGTGAATTTGAGCCATTCTCTTGGGATGGGGTGGGGGTGGGAAGGGTAGGGTTAGGCCTGGACTCATGTTTCCCAGCAAAGTCCCAGATCTGAGAATGTGTTCATATTCTATGCTACAGAGGAGAGAGGAAGGGCGAGAAAGGGGGGAACTCGAACTTAGTGGGAGCCAGATGTTCATTTGTTTCTACTACTGTATGGTGAGTTTGGAACTATTACTATAAATCAGAGTTTCTTGACTGCAACACTATTGATAATTTGGAGTCTTTTTTTTTTTTTTAATTTGTTTTACGGGACGCTGTCCTTTGCATTTCAGGCTGCTTAGCTACTTCTCTGGCCAGAACCCCACCCCCTAGTTGTGACAGATGTCCCAGACATCGGCAAATATCCCCTGGATGTATCCAGGTTGAGACCACCATTTGAGTCACCTTCCATGGACCTACTCAGTTTCACAGAGCTAGTATTTTGCTTGGAGTATTTGAACACTCAGGTTCTTTTTTACTTCCCTTCCAAAGCCCATTGTTATTGTGTTATATTGTTTTTAACTTTTGGTGGAGTTTGGGAAAAGGCATTAAAGAAAATTAAAACCAGAAAAGAGACTGAGAGCCTTTAATGTCCTTCCCTTCCTTCCCTAATCCAACAATCATAGTGTTTCAAATACAGCCCAGTATAGAGAATGCACTCAATAAATATTTTCTAGACTGTGAACATGAACAAATAAAGCTCAAAATATCATCTTTCCTTTCGGGACATTGAATGAGTCAGATATTAGATGCTCAATTGTCAGATAGAAAGGCTTGAGGGAATTTGAACTGCAAAAATTATATAGGTGGCAGTGGTTTAGTCACTAAGTTGTTTCTAACTTTTGAGACCCCATGGACTGTAGCCCACCAGCCTCCCCTGTCCATGGAATTCTCCAGGCAAGAATACTGGATTGGGTTGCCATTTCCTTCTCCAGGGCATCTTTCAGACACAGGGACTGAAACTGCATCTCCTGTACTGCCAGCTGATTCTTTACCACTGGGCCACCAGGGAAGCCCCTAAAAGTTCTATGAAGAAAATCCACATTAGAGTCTTTGGAAGATATTCTAGAATCAGGATCCCAGAGATCAGTTACAAAGGCGAAACTTCAGTGGTAGGCATCCCGTGGCTAATGGCATGAACTTGGAATCAGACAAACCTAGTTTGGATTCTGGCTTTTTTGTTTGTTTCCCATGTGACCATTAAGCTTTTAATAATCATCAAGAAAAGTTAGATCTAAAGGTAGAGAATCAGAAGAGAAAAAAGGAGAGGCTGGAGCAGGTCAGGAATGTAAGAGGAGGCTCAGGATGATTGCTATTGTGAGACTGATGAGGGTAGGAAGGCTGTACTGCTGAAAGATGCAAAACTGCAAGGAGTAATTTTAGTCTGCTGTTGTTTCAGGACAGTTTCCCCAGAACCAGACCCAGAAGCATGACAACTTGTGCATTAGTAATTTCTTGAGTGTGCTCCTAGTAGCAGCAGGAAAAGGACTGAGAAAAGTAGATCAGAGAAGAGAAAGCAGTTGATCAAGGGGATGATTTCAGGCAAAGTTCTAGTCTCAGTCTGAAACTTCAGGGAATTCTGGAGTAGAAACGACATCTTGAGAGTTGGCCCCACCTGGAGGCAAGGGAACTGGGCTTTCCTATCTCAGCCCATCAGCCACTGGCTAGAGAGCCTACCTTCAGAGAATTTAAACCCCTGGGAACTTCTAGCTGTCTGTACATAGGGACATTGGCTCAATGGTTCAAGACTGTTTCCTTGTAGAAAGTCATAAATAAAAGCAGTTAGAAGTAAAGCACACAGAAACCGATAATAAATGTACAAAACCAGCAAAAAACAGATCTGAAAGAAACCGGGTGTAGAGCAGACAGTGTCTGCTCCAGGTCAGTGGAGTTGCTTCTTGATCAGCATAATTAATGGGGTTTCCGAGGTGGAGCTAGTGGTAAAGAACCCACCTGTCAATGCGGGAGACAAATGTGGGTTAGATCTTTGGACCGGGAAGATTTCCTGGAGGAGGGCATGGCAACCCACTCCAGTATTCTTGCCTGGAGAATTCTCATGGACAGAGGAGCCTGGTGGGCTATGGCCCATAGAGTTGTAAAGAGTTAGACACAACTGAAGCGACTTAACAGGCAACATGCAACATAATTATTAGTTTAGTAAGTGATTGTTAAGTTGTTGAGAAAAAGGAACTGGATGTATCAGGGCTGACTGGGAAGGCAGGATTGAGGTACGGAGCAGAGCTTTGGAAGTGCTGAGATCTGGGCTCTGAATTGTCTTAAGGTATTCCCGACTTGCTCCAGCTTCTGGTCCTCAGAGCTTTGCACTCTTGGACTCAGCTTCCTTTAATGAATCCAGGATAACTGCCTTTCTGGGCCTGGGCACGGGCAGACCAGGCTGGCTCAAAGAGCCAGGGCTAAAAGATGGATGGTTCACAGATTGGCTCTAGGTCTTTAGGTTTGTCATCTAATGTTCCCATGGTGGCTTTTGGAGTAGGACAGGTTTGTCGTCAAGCCTGGCTTAGTCACTTATCTCTGGAACCTTGAACAAGTCACTCGACCTCTCAGTTTCCTCATCAACCAGTCTCACTTGGTTAGAAGCTGTTAACCAGACAACAGAGCTGTCAGTCAGACAACAGGACCCGAGCTACTGTATGTAAAGCCCAAAGTAGGTGAACAACAACAGCAAAAAGATTTGCTTTCTTCTTCCATACAAATATCTGTTATTCTGTAGGCATTTGAATTGCTTTAGAGAAAGTATAGGGGCTAGGGTTGAAAAAGAGAGAGGAACCTATATTTGGGGCTTACTTTTAGGAATTGAATTTGCAATCATAGTAGCCAGATTCATAAGAAACCACCCATACTTTCTAGGTAAGTATAGCTTATATAATTAGCAGCACCGCAGGCCAAGCTGGCCACAACTGCTGACCCATTGCAAAGCGTGCCATGTGGTCAGTAGCTCAGAAACTAGGGCAGGAGGGAGGACAGGGCATCTGGGTCTCTCCTGGGCTTTACCTTCCATGACCGGCAAGGGCAGCTCAGTGTTCTAGAGATTCATATCCAAGTGTGTTGGATTTTTATCCAAAGCCAGAACTTGATATCAGCCACAGTTAATATCAGTGAGATTAACTGTTCCATTAGGAAAGGTGGCCCCAGAGACTGTCAGGATAAATTACAAGAGGGGTGTGTAGCTCCTGCTCTTAAAGGAGATGGAGGGAGACAGAATCAGTTTCCAATGAACTCTCTGTAGAGCAGGTCCTATGTCCTATTTGCCCTGGTTTAGACAAGGTTTATTATTTTTTTCTGAAAAAGTTTTTGTTTGCGAAGTCCATAATAGCAAGACAATTTATGATTGGTTCAGCTGTGAAGGTGATCCCGAAGCCAATGGGTTCATTGCCTGGTGTTTTGAAAAATCATATGTAAGAAAATCAATATTTTTGCTAAATAATCCTCTTCTCCAAGTATCTGATTTATACACAACATCTTACTTTCAGTGGGAAGCTAGCAAGAAAGGTGAACCTGTGGCCCAGTGCAGAAGACACCAGGGCCATATCTGTCTTCGTAGGTGACAAAGCTGGTGTCACGAGGTCCTTGGTGGGGGCTATGGTTTTTATTAAAAATACTTCAGTCAGTCTCCAGAGCCTCAGGAAGAGTCTGAGATTGTGCAGGATGAACTAGCTTCTTCTAGGGCATAACCTATCAGTCAGGGGCTGGCCATTTTTTCCTATAAGGCCAGACAGCAAATATTTTAGGTGCAGATGTAACATGGTCTTTGCCATACTGTTTGCCTCTATTCAACTCTGATGTAGTAGCACAAAAGCAGCCACAGACAACAGTAAATGAATGAGTGTGTCCATGTTCCAATAAAACTTTATTTATAACCGATGGTGGCCTGATTTGTCCTGTGGCCCTCGTTTGCCAACTTCCTTGTGCATCACTCAGTCATCTGACTCTTTGCAACCCTATGGACTGCAGCCTGCCAGCTCCTCATGGGATTCTCCAAGCAAGAATACTGGAGTAGGTTGCCATTTCCTTCTCCAAGGGATCTCCCTGATCCATGGACCAAATCTGCATCTCCTGCACTGGCAGGTGGATTCTTTACCACTGACCCACAAGGGAAGCCACTTGCCAATTTCTACTATAGAGCATATACTGGAAGAGCAGTTATAAATCAGTGACATTTATTTAAACAGAATTTTTACTGAGTTAGAAGTCAACATTTTTATAGACTTCAATAGCAATGCAGTTATCATAACACTAATCTTTTTAAATAGTAAAATAAATACTTTTATTACTGACAAATGGGAAAACACAAAAAATAGAAATATAAAAATACCTATCATGTGCTGTGGTAGACTAATTGGGTTCACTAAATCCAATTATCTATCCACCCCCTTCTTTCTTGCCACTCTCTATTATAGTGGTTAGAAAGCCAGCCTTCTTACTCTCCCAGTTTCTTTACTGCTAAGAATAGTCATAGGGCTCATAAATGTCCAACAGAATGCAGAAGAAAGTCTGTGTGGAAGTTTTAGGGGTGTTGAAAGCCTCCAAGTTAGTTTTTCCTTGACTGATAAAAGGAAAAAGCCATTTCAGGAAAATTTTCTTCATCTCCCTCTTCTTCCTGCTTTGAATATGGATATGATGTCTGGAGCTACAGCAGCTTAATTGTCACCTAGAGGTGAGACACCAACAGACTAAGTCTAGCTAAGAGGAAAAACAGAAGGGTCCTGGATCTACAGTCACTTTCCTAAACTGAAGCACATTGCCCTGGTTTGTCTGTAACATTTCAATTCTTGTCATATGAAATAAAAATAAAATTCCATTTATTCAAGCTATCAATAGTTGCCTTTTCATGAAATGCAGTCAACTATATCCCTAACTGATTTTCCATGGAATTACTAAACTCTTGCAAGGCAGCTTACTTTGGGAAATGCTAGTCCAAAGCCTTCTTTGTGTATGATGTCCAGTGTGTGTGTATGTCTGTTAGACACATGTGCTAAGTCGATTTAGTCCTGTCTGACTCTTTGTGATCCCATGGACTGTAGCCCACCAGGCTTCTCTGTCCATGGGATTCTCCAGGCAAGAATACTGGAGTGGATTGCCATCTCCCAGATCTAAACATAATATTCAATATGTGGGTAGGGGTTTTTTGTTTTTGAAAACTATAAAGTGGATATTTATTTAATGTTGTATTTTTAGCCTGAAAAAAGCTTCCCATTCCTTTGCAGCATATAGTTTTTACTTGTGATTCTGCAAACAGAATGGGGCCCCCTCATGGGGCCTTAGCATACACCTTGGAAATAGATACTTGGGAAAATGACATTACTTGTCTACACTGTAGTGGAAGTTGGTTCTCCTATTAAAAGAGGGGCATCCACTCGCAGCTGTGTTGCAAGTGCCCTGCTTGGGGGAAGCTGAGGTTCAGAGAAATGGCTGAAGTGTCCATCATAAGCATTACAGCTCGGGCAGCAGGACAGTGGCCCCACTGTGTCCTGAGGCGAGACCATTTCTGACTTTCTGGACAGGTAACTCAGGCCAAGTTGTGTCATCCAGGCAGATTTCAGAAATGCCTCTCCTCCCCAGAGCAAAGGCCACTAGATACCAGACTGCTATTTGTTACTTTCTCTGTTCACTTCCAGAGCCATTCCACGCTCTCTAAAACACCGCCTTTCAAAAGCAATGATGAGGATGCGTTTTTGGAATCTGTAATTGTGGCTTCACTGAACTGCATTTAAAGCATAATATCTAAGAACAAAGGCCAGTCACAGATGCTGAATTGCAACCCCCCAAAGGGTCAAGGGTCAAGGAGGCCTCCAGAGGCTAACCTCTGTTTGTGGCATGCTTTTGCTTGACAGCCAAAGTCATCTTAAATATTTTTAAATGTAAAAAGATACTTTTAAAGGCAAATATTCAAATGAAAATGTGAAATTCTGAAGCCCATTTTCCTTATCCATGACCTCATTTGAAAACTAAAGTAATTTGGAGTTTTGTTTTATTTTGTTGAAGTTCATTTTAGAGTTTTGGATGAGATTATCTTCTCCATGTTAGGCTGGTGGGAATATTCATGTATGTCCTGAATTTTTAGGACAGAAGATGGCAAACTACAATGCATAGGCCAATGCTGGTTCATCATCTTTTTTTTTTTTTTTTTCATAAATTAAACTTAATTGCAGCACAGTTATTCCCACTCATTTATGTGTTTTCTATGGCTGCTTTTAGGCTACAAAGGCAGAACCAGTTAAGACAGAGATCTTATGGCCTGCAAGATATTTACTTAAAATATTTACTCTGTGACCCTTTACAGATAAAGCTTGCTCAGTCTTGGTCTAGAAGAACAAGAATGAAAACTCCCTGTGACTTCCCTGGTGTTCCAGTGGTTAAGAATCTGCCTTGCAATGCAGGGGATGTGAGTTCAACCCCTGGTCAGGGAACTAAGGTCCCACATACATGGAACAACTAAGCCTGTGAGCCACAACTAGAGAATCAATGTGCTGCAATTATCCCACATAGTGCAATGGAGATCCCAAGAGCTGCAACTAAGACCTGATGCAACCAAATCATAAATAAATAAAATATTAAAAAAAATTTTTTTTAGGAATGAAAACTTTCTGTAAACTCACAAAAGGTGGTTGTGTGGAGTATAGTTGTTAGTACAACTACACTCATTGAAGGCAAGAAGAGAAAGGTTCAAAAGAGGACAAGATGGCTGGATGGCATCACCAATTCAATGGATCTGAGTTTGAGCAGACGATGGTGAAAGACAGGGAAGCCTGCCATGCTGCAGTCCATGGGGTCACAAAGTTGGACATGACTGGATGACTGAACAAGTTGTTAGTAAGTGCTCAATAAATACTTACTGAAAGAGCAAATAAGGGAGAAGACATGAAAAAACCTAAGTTTTTACTTCCCGACGCACTGTGAACTTAGTGCCTTTTGGGCGAGGGTGCCTGTATAACAGAGGATAATCCACCTGTTATTGAGAACTGACCTTAGGAAATCTTCAGCATGTTACAACCAGGATATGGTTTGGGTCTTGCAATAACCTGGAATGGAATGGAGGTATTTTCATTGCCTGAGCTTGGTGATAACTCATTTTCTTGTGTTTGGAGGTGTTTTGATTTCATTTTAGAACTCTAATACAGTTCTAGATGGTTGAGGTTGCTGGCCATCATCTTATCTGATAAATAATACAGCTTTAAGAAACTGTCTATGTAGCAATTACTTTTTATTTATACAAAAGTTTAAAAAGTAGTATAGTTCCTGCCTACCCTTCATTCAACTTCCCATAAGGTTAACACCTGAAGTCCATAGCACAATAATCAAAACCAAGAAATTAATACTGAAGTTGTTAACTAAAGTATAGATCTATCTCAAATTTGACCAATTTTCCCAGAATTCTCTTTTAGGATTGCATCAAGGATTCCATATGGCATTTAGTTATCATGTCTTATTTGTCTCCTCTAGTCTATGACAGATCCTCAGTTTTCCCTTATCTTTCATGACTTGACCTCTTTGAAGATACTGATCAATTATTTTTTTAGACTGTCTCTCAATTTGTGTTGATATTTTCTCAATTTGTGCTTGATATTCTCTCATAATTAGACTGAAAAGATTCATTTAGGTGAGAATCTCACAGAAGTAACGTGCCTTTCTCACTGCATCATTTCAGGTGGTATAAGATGTCAATATGTCCTATAGACTGCTGATACTGACCTCGATCAGATGATTAAGGTGTTGCCTGCAGGCTTTTCCAATTGAAGACATGCTGCTGCTGCTGCTAAGTTGCTTCAGTTGTGTCCAACTCTGTGCAACCCCATAGACAGCAGCCCACCAGGCTCCCCTGTCCCAGGGATTCTCCAGGTAAGAACACCGGAGTGGGTTGCCATTTCCTTCTCCAATGTATGAAAGTGAAAAGTGAAAGTGAAGTCAGTCAGTCATGTCCGACTCTTTGCGACCCCATGGACTGCAGCCTACCAGGCTCCTCCGTCCATGGGATTTTCTAGGCAAGAGTACTGAGTGGGGTGCCATAGCCTTCTCCAAAAGACATGCTAATACCTAGGTGCAATTAGATATTTTACCCACTGGGATTGTTCTAAGTAACTGCTTACATCCAAATTCAATTCTATCTATTGTCTTGAGCAGGATACTTTTCTTTTTAGTTTAGTCATGATTCTACATCTCCAGGTTACGCTTACCCATAAAAATTCTTGCAAGCTGTTCCCATTTTTATTTTGAACCTGACTGTAGTTAGAAAGTTATACTTTCTGTTTTTACCATCTTATGTTTCCTCTTACCTTATAATTCAAAAAAAGGAGGAAAAAATTTCCTTGTAATCTACCAGTATCTGCACATATCCTATTTTTCTGTTGCAATGGGAAAAAAAATCTTTCCACATATAGAAGGTCAACTCCTCACCTATGTGTTTGATCCGAGACCTTCTCATTTCACCAGCTTTAAATCATGATGGTGGATCCTTAGGATGGAAAGGTGGTAAATATTCAGTTGGAAACTATTGACATGGGAAAGTCTTCACAATGTATTACTGCGTAGTTACCATTTCCAATGCTCTTCATTCCTTGGTGTACATCCACATTTCCATCTGGTATCATTTTTCTTTCATCTGAAGAACTCCCTTTAATACTTAGAGTTTAGCTCTGTTGGTGATGAATTCTTTCATCTTTTATATATCCCCCAAAGTTTTTATTTTACCTTTTAAAAACATCTTTCTTGAGATGTTATTCATAAACCACACACTTCACTCAGACAGAGTGCACTAACAGTGTTCAGCATAGTCACAGAGTTGTGCAGCCATAGCCATAATCTGATTTCATATTTTTTCACCCCTAGAAAAGAAACTGTAGTTATTAGCAGTCACTCTGACTCTCCACCCCCTTCCCCAAGTTTGACCCTCTCAGCCCTAGATAACAAGTATTCTGCTTTTTACTGCTATATAGTTGGTTATTCTGGATATTTTATATAAATGAATCATACAATATATGATCTTTTGTAACATGCTTCTTTTACCCAGCATATGGCAAGCCCATACATATATAAAGTCTTCTTGTCTTAAGTAAGTCATCTGTTGATGGACATTTAGGTTGTTTCTGTGTATTGGCTACTGTAAACAGTGTTGCTATGAACTCTGCGGTGCATCTATCTTTTAAAGTTAGCATTTTCTTCTTTTTGCGATATATGCTTGAGAGTGGGATTGCTAGATCATATGGTGGCTCTATTTTTAGTTTTTTAAGGAACCTCCGTACTATTTTGCATAGTAACTGCATTAATTTACATTCCCACTAAGAGTATGGAAGGGTTTCCTTTTCTCCCTGCCCGCTCTAGCATTTGTTATTTGTAGACTTTTTGATGACGGTCATTCTGATCCATGTGCTGTGGTACCTTATTGTGGTTTTCATTTGCATTTCTCTAATAATTAAGGCTATTGTTTTTCCAGTAGTCATGTATGCATGTGAGAGTTGTACTGTGAAGAAGGCTGAGCACTGAAGAATTGATGCTTTTGAACTGTGGTGTTGAAGAAGACTCTTGAGAGTCCCTTGACTGCAAGGAGATCCAACCAGTCCATTCCGAAGGAGATCAACCCTGGGATTTCTTTGGAAGGAATAATGCTGAAGCTGAAGCTGAAGCTCCAGTACTTTGGCCACCTCATGTGAAGAGTTGATTCAGTGGAAAAGACTCTGATGCTGGGAGGGATTGGGGGCAGGAGGAGAAGGGGACGACAGAGGATGAGCTGGCTGGGTGGCATCACTGACTCGATCGGCATGAGTCTGAGTGAACTCTGGGAGATGGTGATGGACAGGGAGGCCTGGTTTGCTGAGATTCATGGGGTCGCAAAGAGTCGGACATGGCTGAGTGACTGAACTGAGCTGAACTGAATAATTAGCAGTGTTCAGTGACTTTTCATGTGCCTGTTGGCCATCAGTATGTCTTCTTTTTTGCATGTCTTCTTAGAGAAATTCTTATTTAGATCTTTTGCCCATTTTTGATTGGATTTGTTTTTTTGATACTGAATTGTATGAGCTGTTTCTATATTTTAGACATTAACCCCTGGTGGTTGTTCCTCTGGAGAAGGCAATGGCACCATATTTTATCTTTTTTTAGTGGCTTTGAGAAATTTGATTATGATATACCTTGATGTATTTTTTCATATTTCTCATATTTGGAATTAATTGAACTTCTTGGCTCTGTGGATTTATAGTTTTCAAGAAATTTTTAAAAATTTAAGAATGATTTCTTTAAATGATTTTTCTGTCCTAACTCTCCCCTAGTCCTTCTAAATGGCAGAACTTATTTATCTTATAACTGAAAATGTGTACCCCTTGGTCTTTTTTTCTGCCTTCCATGCCTCTACTTAACTATAGAAAATAGTTATATAAGCCTGGCATGCTGCAGTCCAGGGGGTTGCAAAGAGCTGAACGTGACTCAAGAAACTAAGCAACAATGATGATGGGGTGTAGTTATAATAACTTTTAATGTTCTTATTTGCTAATTCTAGATCATCAGTGTCAGTTCTAGGGTTTGGTCAATTTGTTGATTATTCTTATTATGTGTCGAATATTTTCCCCTGTGCAAGCCTGCAAATCTTTGACTGGATGCCAAATATTGTGAATTTTACCTTCCTGGTTGCTGGCTATTTTTGGATTCCTATAAATATTCTTGAACTTTCTTCTAAGACATAGTTAAGTTGCCTGGAAATAGTCTGATCCTTTTAGATCTTCCTTTTAAGCCCATGAAATGGGACCAGGGCAACACTTAGTCTAGGGCTTCCTGCTCTGTCTACCAGTCTTGAGGCAAGACCTTTTCAAGCATTCTACCCGGTGCCCTGTGGTGTGTGAAGTTTCCCAGTTTGACACTTCCCTGTCTGTGTGAATGCTGTATGCTATTCCCTGTCGTCCTTTTGGGTTGCTCTTTGCTTGGATTCAGTCTTCTCACCTGCCTCCACTGATCAGATGTCTGCTGAATGCTTAAGGAGAGTCCCCTGCGGATCTCTGGAGTTCTCCTTCTGTACATCTGTCTCTCCTGAAGAACTCTACCCTGCCCTAGCTCCCTCTGTCTTCCTGGATTCTCAGCTCTATGTCTTCAACTCAGGAAATTCACTGGGTGTTACCTGGGTTTCCCTTCCCTACTCCATGGCCTGGGAGCTCTTTCAAGACAGACACTAGGAAAATCATTGACTTTCCATCTAGTCTTCATCACTTGGTACCCACTGTCTTCAAAAGCATTGTTTCATATATTTTGTCAGTGATTTCAGTTGTCTTGACTGGAGGGTGAATCTAAGTTCCTCTTACTCCATCTTGGCTGGAAGTGAAAATCCTCCATCACAGAGTTTTAAAGCCAGAAAAAAACCTCAGGTCATTGAGTTAATTCTTTTTATGGCTGACAGCACTGGGGCTCCACAGATTCCTGTGGCCTAGATTAGAAAGAGCCCTGAATTTGGCTGAGATGTCGTATTCTCCTCTTGCTTCTGTTATTAACTACTTGTATGCTCTTAAGTAATTTGCGCAAGAAAGAAAGGATTGCTCCTTCTGCTCCTTCCCCGGCTTGACCTCCTTTGTCATCTCAGGAGTAACTGAAAACCGTTTTACCAAAGGCCATTGACTTTAATGTATCAGAAATAAGTTCCTCCCAGGTCATAGCTCAGAACTGATTAGAAATATGAGGGTAGCTCTGCTGATGTTGTCCAATTAAGAAATGGCCATTGACAGACAAAAGGAAATGACAAAAATCATAATTTAGTGAGACCCTTGAGTGTAGAGCTGAGAACCCTCTAGACCTCACTCAAGTGCTTTGTAAAGCAATAAAGTGCACAATAGTTATTAAAAATTTCCACCCAAACAGTATTTTAACAGTAATTTGAGCTCTCTAAAAGTGTCCTTAAATTGAGACTTGTAGATATCAGAACTGTTGGGTAGGACGTCCCTGGCAGTCCAGTGGTTAAGAATCTGCCTTGCAATGCATGGTAAGTGGGTTCGATCCCTAGTAGGGCACTAAAATCCTACATGCTGTGGAACAACGAAGCCCATGTACTGCAACTGCTAAAGCCCACACATTCTGGAACCTGCACACCACGATGAAAGATACTTCATGATGCAATGAAAGTTCCTGAGTGCCACAAGTAAGACTGGACAAAGCCAAATAAATAAATGTGTGTATGTGTTCAGTAGCTAAGGCATGTCTGACTCTTTGTGACCCCCACTGACTACAGACAGCCAGGCTCCTCTGTCCTTGGGATTTCCTGGGCAAAAATCCTGGAGTGGGTTGCCATTTCCTTCTCCAGGGGATTTTCCCAGTTCAGGGATCGAACTTGCATCTCCTGTTTTGGCAGGCAGATTCTTTAACACTGAGCCACCAGGGAAGCCCTTAATAAATAAATAAATTTTTTTTTAAAAGAACTATTGGGTGATAGGATAGTATGGTATGTATATGTTTATGTCTAGCCATGATGTTCAACAACAGCTCTTCAGAGTCTCCTAGAGAGCTCCCTATGTGCATACATCTTTGCTTAGTTGCTCTCTGACACCTGTGTGTTCTCTTGAGAGCATTTATAACAACTTGAGATTGTCTTGCTGACCTGTTTCTTCTTGCCGACTATATCTATTCCCATCCTTATCCCCACCATTTGGGTATGAGCTCCAAGGGGCACAAGCCTCCCTCACTGCTGGGTTTAGCACTTCACCCAGGGCCTGGCATAGAGTGGGGTCTCACTGAGGATTCCCTGAATTGATGAAGGAAAGAGTGAAGCTCCTTTAGGAATTCAGTACCACTAGGACGCCTTCCTTGGTGGCTCATATTGTAAGGCTCTGCCTGCAGTGCAGGAGACCTGAGTTTGATCCCTGGGTTGTAAAGATCTCCTGGAAGAGGGTATGGCAACTCACTCCAGTGTTCTTGCCTGGAGAATCCCCATGGACAGAGGAGCCTGGTGGGCTACAGTCCATGGGGTCCCAAAGAGTAAGACACGACTGAGCCACTGAGCATAGCACAGGATGGAGCAAAACAGCAGGAAACTGAACTCCACAATCCATTCCATCCACAGTCAGCGCTGACGTGAGCTGTGTTCATTTGTTTATGACTGAGGACTCTCCACTGGAGGTTCTGGGCCACGCTGTAGACCTTGGACAAGTTACTCACATGGCCTGGGGCTATTTTCTCCCCCTGCCAATGGAGACAATGAGATCTACCTCACAAGACAGTAATGTATGGAAAACACACACAGCAGCACTCTATATCCATGTAAGAGACTGTTGACTAAGTGTTTTTACATAGCTTAATCTTGAATTTCTAATCTTTCTAGAAGAATCTTTATGACCTCAGTCTGGGAAGACTTACATGTCTTCCTATATTTATTATGAAAGTCTCTCTGTTGATATACTCAACTATAGTGATTTTTCTTTATCCTTTGTTCTTTTTCACCTAAGCCTTTTGGATTTTCTCAGGGAATGATAAGATGTCTTCATCCTCTCTTGTCACCTCTCTCTGAGATTTACAAGTGTAGGAGGACTGTTTGGAAGTTGGCCACTGGGGAGGAAAAGAAGAGAAAGGAAAAGTTGGTGTTTACACGTTGCCTTGGTTACAGGCATCCCCTCCCTTCTGATGAGGGCCTGCCCTCCCAGAAAGCCTGGTTTTAATTTCCCCTTTGAAATGGGAACTGGGCCTCATTGCCAATTTATATTTCACTGGTCAGCTGTTTGGCAGATTCTTGCCCCCCGAGGCCATTTCTTTTGGGCAAGCCACTCACTGTCCCTTCTGCAACCATGTTTCCTTGGTCTAACTTTTGATTTGGGTTAGGATGAATGGCCTTATTACTGCTGCTTCCTGCTCACCCTAAATCAACCACTCTGGCCACGATGGTGGGGCTGGGTGGGGTATCACCCCAAGAGATATGAATGTGATGAAACTCTGTTCTACCCAGTGAAATATTCTGTGATTTAATGGATGCATCACACAGCTGAATGTGTCGCTAAACTACTTAGAGGTGAAAGATGAACTCGTGGGAGGGAAAGAGCAGATACATGTGTAGAAAAGGTCTGAGGGCCAGGCTTTACATTGGCGTGACACAATCTGGTTGGTTGTGTGTATCTGGGCAGTCTTCATTGGTCAGATGGTGTTAACTGTCCAGGTTCTGTCCATAAAGGTGTCAACAACTGCTTATGGGTCAGTGTACCAAGAATAGGNCCCAAAGAGTAAGACACGACTGAGCCACTGAGCATAGCACAGGATGGAGCAAAACAGCAGGAAACTGAACTCCACAATCCATTCCATCCACAGTCAGCGCTGACGTGAGCTGTGTTCATTTGTTTATGACTGAGGACTCTCCACTGGAGGTTCTGGGCCACGCTGTAGACCTTGGACAAGTTACTCACATGGCCTGGGGCTATTTTCTCCCCCTGCCAATGGAGACAATGAGATCTACCTCACAAGACAGTAATGTATGGAAAACACACACAGCAGCACTCTATATCCATGTAAGAGACTGTTGACTAAGTGTTTTTACATAGCTTAATCTTGAATTTCTAATCTTTCTAGAAGAATCTTTATGACCTCAGTCTGGGAAGACTTACATGTCTTCCTATATTTATTATGAAAGTCTCTCTGTTGATATACTCAACTATAGTGATTTTTCTTTATCCTTTGTTCTTTTTCACCTAAGCCTTTTGGATTTTCTCAGGGAATGATAAGATGTCTTCATCCTCTCTTGTCACCTCTCTCTGAGATTTACAAGTGTAGGAGGACTGTTTGGAAGTTGGCCACTGGGGAGGAAAAGAAGAGAAAGGAAAAGTTGGTGTTTACACGTTGCCTTGGTTACAGGCATCCCCTCCCTTCTGATGAGGGCCTGCCCTCCCAGAAAGCCTGGTTTTAATTTCCCCTTTGAAATGGGAACTGGGCCTCATTGCCAATTTATATTTCACTGGTCAGCTGTTTGGCAGATTCTTGCCCCCCGAGGCCATTTCTTTTGGGCAAGCCACTCACTGTCCCTTCTGCAACCATGTTTCCTTGGTCTAACTTTTGATTTGGGTTAGGATGAATGGCCTTATTACTGCTGCTTCCTGCTCACCCTAAATCAACCACTCTGGCCACGATGGTGGGGCTGGGTGGGGTATCACCCCAAGAGATATGAATGTGATGAAACTCTGTTCTACCCAGTGAAATATTCTGTGATTTAATGGATGCATCACACAGCTGAATGTGTCGCTAAACTACTTAGAGGTGAAAGATGAACTCGTGGGAGGGAAAGAGCAGATACATGTGTAGAAAAGGTCTGAGGGCCAGGCTTTACATTGGCGTGACACAATCTGGTTGGTTGTGTGTATCTGGGCAGTCTTCATTGGTCAGATGGTGTTAACTGTCCAGGTTCTGTCCATAAAGGTGTCAACAACTGCTTATGGGTCAGTGTACCAAGAATAGGTTTTGTGGGCCAAGGTGAGTGGTAGAGGGGGACCCAGAAGGATGTGAATATGCAAGCAGCCAAGAGTTAGAATAGGGCATGAAAAGCTAGGGGAAAAGTGAGCTGTAAATTGAACTAAAAGGACTCAGGAAGAATTATAGCTAGGGGAGAGAATGAGTGTTTGGTAATGGACAGGGTGAGGAAAAAGGATTTGAGGAAAAGATGTAGGTTGGAGAGGCTGGTATTCAAGAATCTGAGATCACAGATGCTAGACACCCACTAGGGCATGTCTTGGGTAGAATCCCAGAGAAATCATTTTTAGGTGTAGAGGGTAGGGGACACATGGCTTCTTCATTCTGAGAATTCAGGTCAGATGATGGTATTGTGAAGATGATATTAATATATGTGACAATGCCTGGTAAACTGTAAAGCAGTTCAAATGTTAGTGATTATTGATGTTTACTCTGTGATAATAACAAACATGTGCATCTTTCCCCTTCCCAGGCCTCTGGGAGGATCTTTTCCTGCCAGCTGGCTTCAGTCAAGTCTCCTCCATCCATCAGAGAGGTTCTTGCAGTGGAACCTACAAAGAGAAAGAGCCAGCCCTTCCAACCTTCTCCTCCCATGGTCTCCTTTGCCCTTATGCAAAATTGGAAGAGGCTGGGGAGGAATGGCTTTTTCCAGGCCAAGAAACTGTCCTATTGAGCCTTTCCTCCAGAGCAGTGGGGCTCTCCTCATCCTACATCCACATAACCAAAAGGCCTTTGAAGAATTCTTCCAAGAACAAAACAATTTCCTGGAAAATGACTCTCTATCTTCCCTGTTAGAGATACAGGCAGCTGGCAACTCAATAGCAGCCTCCCCTGCTGAAAAGAAAATCATAAAGTTCTGCCCTCTCATATGCATGCAAAGTGTCAGGCACAGTTAGCAGTGATAATAAGGTGAAGATATTTGAGCCCAGAGCAGTTGAACAACTTGTCCAAGGTCACACAGCAAATAGAAGGCAGAACTAGGTTTAGAAGTCAGGGTGTGGACTTTGGATCCCATTCTGTTTCTTTGCCTCTTGAAAATGAAAGTGTTAGCTGCTCAGTTGTGTCCAACTCTTTGCTACCCCATGGAGATGGTAACTCACCAGATTCCTCTGTCCATGGAATTCTCCAAGCAAGAATACTGGAGTAGGTTGCCATTCCGTTCTTCAGGGGATCTTTCCAACCCAAGGATCAAACCTAGGTCTCCTACATTGCAGGCAGATTCTTTACTATCTGGGCCATTTGCCTCTTATGGAATGTTATCTTAACAGCTCTCACATCCTCACCCTATTTCTGGAAGAAAGCATACATCCTTTGTGAACCATGCTATTCAGTATTAAAGAAAACATTTTAAGACTGGGAGATGTTGTGAACAGTATTTAACATTCTTGAACTTCAGATCTGGTCATCTTGGCCTCCTCTCTTTGATGGTAAGTTAAACGGCAGGCCTATAATAATAGATTCTGTATGTCTTAATAGAGAATAAAAGCTGGGCATTTTGCACGTGCACAGGAAATTCTTTTAAAATAACCAAATACTAGGAGTTTATTTTTTATTCTTTAAATAAGAATTTGATTTATCTTCCAAAGTTCCTCTCTAGTGCTCTCCTTAGATGGCTGTAATGTTAATGTCTGTTCGACCAGAACATGTAAACCACACAACTCCATATCCACCCAGATGATCAAACCATTATCTTCTTCCCTCCACATCACTGCAGGAGCCTCTTCTCCTGGTCCTTTTCATACTGTCTATGTCCAAGTCCTTCAAGCTAGGCTTCAGCAGTATGTACATTGTGAACTTCCAGATGTGTAAGCTGGGCTTTGAAGAGATAGAGGAACCAGAGGGCAAACTGCCAACATTTGTTAGATCATGGAGAAAGCAAGGGGTTCCAGAAAAACATGGCTATGGATCACAACAATTATGGAAAATTCTTAGAGATGAGAATACCAGACCACCTTACCTGTCTCTTGAAAAATCTGTCTTAGAACTGAACATGGAACAAATGACTGGTTCAAAATTGGGAAAGGAGTACAAGACTGTATATTGTCACCCTGCTTATTTAACATCTATGCAGAGTACATTGTGCAAAATGCTGGGCTGGATGAATCACAAGCTGGAATCAAGATTGCCAGGAAAAACATCAAAAACCTCAGATATGTAGATGATTCCACTCTCATGGCAGAAAGTGAAGAGGAACTAAAGAGCCTCTTGAGAAGAGTTAAAGAGAAGAGTGGAAAAGCTGGCTTGAAACTCAATGTTAAAAAAAAAGAAGATCATGGTATATGATCCTGTCACTTCATAGCAAATAGAAGGGGGGTGGGAGCGGAAACAGTGACAGATTTTATTTTCCTGGGCTTCAAAATCACTGCAGATGGTAACTTCAACCGTGAAATTAAAAGATGTTTGCTCCTTGGAAAGAAAACTATGACAAATCTAGAAGTGTATTAAATAGCAGAGACATTGCTTTGCCGGCAAAAGTCCATATAGTCAAAGCTACTGTCTTTCCAGTAGTCATGTATGGACATGAGAGCTGGACAACAGAAAAAGCTGAGCACCAAAGAATTGATGCCTTTGAACTGTGATACTGGAGAAGACTCGTGAGAGTCCCTTGGACTGCAAGGAGATCAAACCAGTCAATCCTGAAGGAAATCAACCCTGAACATTCATTGGAAGGACTAACATCAAAGCTGAAGTGCTGATACTTTGGCCATCTGATGCAAAGATCGGCCTCACTGGAAAAGACCCTGATGCTGGGAAAGATTGAAGGCAGGAGGAGAAGGGGATGACAGAAGATGAGATGGTTGGATGGTATCACTGACTCGATAGAAATGAGTTTAAGCAAGCTCCAGGAAATGGTGAGAGACAGGGAAGCGTGGTGTGCTGCAGTTCATGGCATCGCAAAGAGTCAGACACAACTTAGTGACTGAAAAAGAACAACACACAAGGAATAGAGAGTTAAACTTGCTTGCAAAACTGATACAAAACATGGCAATGGGGATTTGTATCTAGAACTTTCTGTCTCCCAGATTTTCCAGTACACTCTCATGATGCCTTTAAGACAACTTGATTCCAGCTGATGACTGTGAGCTCTTTGGGCAGCCCACGAAGCTTGACTCTGTGATGTGTGACTCATTCAGTCCCTCATGCCAGTGCTCAGACCTGTGAGATGTATGGTTCCTTAAGTATATTGTGATTAAGGGTGAAGGCACTCTCTTTTATTAAAAGATTCATGTTGAGGCTTGACAGAAAACAGCAAAATTCAGTAAAGCAATTATCCTTCAATAAAAAATAAATTAATTAAAACAAAGAAATAATTCTCTTCCAAGAATCAGACTTCAGTTTTCACAGTCCTGCACGCCCATATTTTTTGGGATCAGGGAAAGAGGACAGAACTGTCTAAGATACAGCTGTCTCCTTAATTTTCATGGATAAAGCACATGTTTAATTTGATTGTAGTTGACATTTGTGATGCCATTCTTTTTTTAAAAAAATTACAATATTATGTTAATTTCAAGGGCTTCCTTGGTGGCTCAGATGGTAAAGAATCCACCTGCAATGCAGGAGACCTGGATTCAATCCCTGGGTCAGGAAGATCCCCTGGAGAAGGAAATGGCAACCCACTCCAGTATTCTTGCCTGGAGAATTCCATGGACAGAGAAGCCTGGCGGGCTATACTCCATGGGGTCACAAAGAGTTGGACATGACCGAGGTGTTCAGTTCAGTCACTTAGTCATGTCCGATTCTTTGCGACCACATGAATTGCAGCACACCAGGCCTCCCTGTCCATCACCAACTCCTGGAGTTTACTCAGACTCGCATCCATCGAGTCAGCGATGCCATCCAGCAATCTCATCCTCAGTCGTCCCCTTCTCCTCCTGCCCCCAATCTCTCCCAGCATCAGAGTCTTTTCCAATGAGTCAACTCTTTGCATGAGGTGACCAAAGTACTGGAGTTTCA
>SJYA01000890.1:1598887-1613669 GCA_006410615.1 Neotragus moschatus | reverse complement strand
AAAAACAAAGTAAAACTTTTGATGCCCCTGCATTTTCACAAGATAAACCCCTAGATCTGTGATGTGCAGACTTGGTTCTTTAGTCTTTCTTAACTTCCACTGTCTCTAGTGTCCTCAGAAACACTCAGCTCAGACCCCTCTAGGCATGGTGCCTGCTCACACTGCAGGACCCTCCGTGGAATGCTCCTACTTAGCTGCCATTCATGAGACCTTCCTAATTCATTCACTCAGAGCCAATTACTCCTTCCTGCACCCCCGCTGGGCTGAGTAGAGCCTTAAGCATAGCAAGCATCTCATTGCATAATTATATGTTTACATTGGACTTCCTCATTAGGCTTCTTTGGAGCCAGAACTGAGTCTTATGTACTTAAGCATTTTCCAATGCCTAACATTAGATGCTTTCAAATTTTTTTTTTAAATCAATGTTTAATGAATAAATGGGGCCTGATGAGGCACAGTTTAACAAAGTCTTTGGTCTTCAAAGTTTCTCAGTTACTCAAAACCTTCACCAGCCTCCTTGAGGTCTCCTTACCCTTTCATTCTCAGCAGACAGAATGTCATCTTGTCTTACGGAGAAAATTTTGACTTAACCTGCATCCTTTCCAGATTAGCTGTCCCAAGCCACTTCTCTGAAGCTGCTCTCACAAAAGACTCAATGACTCTGTCATTTCCCAACAGGATGAAACTGCTATACCTTAAAAGTACGGCAAATGTGCCAATTATCAAATGTAAGTTAATTTCTACAATGAAAAATTCCCACCTTTGTGAGGTGTGGAGAAATGGGAACTCCAATACATAGCCCTTGGGAAGGTAAATTCATATAATCACTTTGAAAAAATAAAAGAAGGACTATATAAGTAAATTAAAGATGTTCAGAGTCTTTCTGATCCACCTATTCCTTTTCTTGGCATACATCTCAGGAACTTTCTGGCCAAAGCACACTAAAAAACACATGCAAAAATTCCTTAAAGTAGTTTAAAAATAGGAAGCAATCCAAATGTCCATTTCCAGAAGAAATGATAAACTATCGCATATTCCTATAATGGCATACCTTACAGTACTGTAAATGAAGGATAAAATGTAGCAAAACTATCTTAATTAAATAAGTATAATGTTAATCAGAAAAATGAGAATTCAGAAAATTTTACACAGCATTAAATTGATATAAATTTCANATAGGAAGCAATCCAAATGTCCATTTCCAGAAGAAATGATAAACTATCGCATATTCCTATAATGGCATACCTTACAGTACTGTAAATGAAGGATAAAATGTAGCAAAACTATCTTAATTAAATAAGTATAATGTTAATCAGAAAAATGAGAATTCAGAAAATTTTACACAGCATTAAATTGATATAAATTTCAAAAGTGTGCAAAAAGAAATTAATTGATTTAGGATAGAAAATGCTTGTAAAATCTGTGGGAAAAAAAAAAGTGGGGAGGGGAATAAAACCAAGAATTCAAGGCTGTGGGTCTATTTCAGGAATGAGTTTAGGAAGGAGGGGCAGTGCCTCCAAGGAGAGGCATGGGGGCTTCAGAGTTATGGGTTCGTATTTTAAGTTTCATGCGGTATACATGCATATTCATTTTACATTTAAGTAAATACTTTTACACATAAGTAGTACATGAGTAATATCAGAACAGCTGTATAATTAATATTGTTTTGTATGATTTAATGGTATATAAATTTGATAGGTAAGAAAAAATTACCTCTAAGATGATCATATTATTTTTCTGGTAAATTAGAGGTTTGAAGATTTCAAGATTAAAATGTATTCCTGTTTTTCAATATTTCAAGGTCAGTGTGAATGACAAAGATTTTGAGGGTTCAGATAGCCCAATTCAAATGAAAGCAAGTACTTTGAAATGTGTCCTTTTTACAAGTAAACCAGAAAACTTGACTCTTGGAAAAGGTCTTTATTTCATGTATTTTTAATGGATTCACCAGTAACACCTACTCAGTACAGCAACTGCAGTGTGATTTTGCTTCTTCTGAAGTGCAAATAATTGATTTCATCTTTTCACTCCTTAGAAAAGGTAATTTAAAATATCCATTTTAAGTCTGTGCTAGTAGTTTTCCTCCTAATTTTCCCACAGACATACATCTAATTAAAGTAAACATCATATAATATTGTAGTTGGTATTAAGCTTACACAAATAATAAGACAGGAAATCAAAACAGCATGACACTGAAGCACAGTTTTACTAGTAGCAGTTATTACCATCAGAGAAGAGAGATGGGAGAATAAAAGGACTCTCACCTTTTTCTTTCTTCCATTCTACAGTATTCAAATCTTTTATAATTAGTAAGTACGTGTTACTTTTGTAACCAATATGAAGAAAAGATGTAGCATAGATATTAGATGTATGTACTAATTTATTTGGGGCTTCCCAGGACGATAGAGGATGAGATGATTGGATGACATCACCAACTCAATGGACACGAGCTTCAGCAAGCTCTGGGAGTTGGTGATGGACAGGGAGGTGTGGCGTGCTGCAGTCCATGAAGTCACAAAGAGTTGGACACGACTGAGCAACTGAACTGATTGAGGTAGCACAGTGGTAAAGAACCTGCCTGCCAATCTGGGAGACCCAAGAGACACAGGCTTGATTCCTAGGTTGGGAAGATTCCCTGGAGTAGGAAATGGCAACCCACTCCAGTATTCTTGCCTGGAAATTTCCATGGACAGAGGAGCCTGGAAGGCTACAGTCCATGGGGCTGCCAAGAGTCAGATAGGAAGGACTGAGTGCGCCCACTATTTATATTTAAGAATACATTTTTATGTGTTTCCTCCAGTCAGAAAACTAGATTTTAGAGTAACTGTGGCATTTTGTGTGAGGCAAAATTGCAAACTGGGTGAAGCTAGCCTTTGATCATTGTCCACTTTTGCCTTTTCCACTGTAACTTTCTGTCTCACCCTTGACCTAGCCCAGGCATCTGCTCTCCAGTCTCCCTCTGCCAGCTGTAACTCTTCTCCTCATGCAACAGAATTTCCCCTTCTTTACCTAAATCCAATCCACTCAGTGTCCTCATTTAAGTTAGTGGTCACTTGAGTATCCTGGGCTTCAATACGGGCAGACTTTGCTTTTCAAACTCCACAGTATAGTTAAATACCATCAGCCTCCCCAAAACCATGATTCAAATTTCATTACCCTAGTATCCTAACTGTGAGTCATTGCATAAAGCACACCCTTTGCTCTTATGTCTGCAAACCACAAGGAAAATAAACAATGTGCATCCTGACCAGTGACCAATCACATCAAGTCTCTCCAAATTTTTTGGTGACTGGTCATGGCAAGTCTGTCATTCAGTTCAGGCACACGCAGCAGCAGTGCACTCCATTGCCGCCTTGTCTCACAGTGATAAAGTAACCTGATAATTTACAAAAACAGATCCTCAAAAGAGAGTCAACACAAATAAAAACACAGCCGAGAAACAAAAGCGATAGCTTTCGAAGTGAAATTTGAATCCAGTGCAAATGGAGTAATAGAAGAAATAGCTGATATGGGAATGTTGACAGTGCTTTGGTTCTGAGACTCTGGATATGCAGCAAAACGATCTCTTAAAAGCACTTTTTAAAAAATGTCAGTCTATAACATATTGGAAATTATATTATATATTTATTTTTGGCCACAATGCATGGCTTATGGGATCTTATTAATAATTCCCTGACCAGAGATTGAACCCCTGGCCCCAATAGTGAAAGCATTGAGTCCTAACCACTGGACATTGAGGGTGTTCCTGAAAGCAAATTTACTGACATAAGTGAGGAAAGTGGTTGTGATGGAAAGGATAAAGATATTCTAGAGGAAATGATGCTGGAGAAAATCTTCAGATTAAGAGAACTCTCAGAGATATATTTTTTTATTATTAAAGAAGTGAAGAAGCTGATCTGAATCGAGAAAGGAATATTACAATTTGCTGAAGTATAGAAAGATGTTCACTCCATACTGTAGGTTATACAACAAAAAGGCAAGCACTATTCAATTTGCTCTTGATACTTTTTCTTTACAAAGAAATAGAGTTGTTATTAACTCTTAATGTTAATGATTTAAGTTATAGTATACTAAATAATCGGAGAAGGCAATGGCACCCCACTCCAGTACTCTTGCCTGGAAAATCCCATGGATGGAGGAGCCTGGCAGGCTGCAATCCATGGGATCACTAAGAGTCGGGCACGACTGAGAGACTTCACATTCACTTTTCATTTTCCCCGCATTGGAGAAGGAAATGGCTACCCACTCCAGTGTTCTTGGCCTGGAGAATCCCAGGGACGGGGAGCATGATGGGCTGCCATCTATGGGGTTGCACAGAGTCTGACACAACTGAAGCAACTTAGCAGCAGTAGCAGCATACTAAATAATGGAGAAGGCAATGGCAACCCACTCCAGTACTCTTGCCTGGAAAATCCCATGGAAGGAGGAGCCTGGTAGGCTGCAGTCCATGGGGTTGCTAAGAGTCGGGCACAACTGAGAGACTTCACTTTCACTTTTCACTTTCATGCAGTGGCGAAGGAAATGGCAACCCACTCCAGTGTTCTTGCCTGGAGAATCCCAGGGACAGAGAAGCCTAGTGGGCTGCCGTCTATGGGGTCGCACAGAGTCGGACATGACTGAAGTGACTTAGCAGCAGCAGCAGCATACTAAATAATATATACTAAAATGTAGTGTACTAAACAGTATATTAAATAAATTTAAATGTAATTTTATTTTTTATTTCTCTATACATATATAACAGAGTTTTTAAAGTTTTGACAGAAATATTTAAGTCATGGAACATTTTTAGTTTTTTCCATTAAGATCATTTTGCACAGTTTCAGCTTGCACAACCATCTTCACAGTTCTGGGCTACCATGCCAAGTGTGGATGCCCTGTGTTTGACATGAAGGTCAGTTAGTATCTGCTGCTGCTGCTGCTAAGTCGCTTCAGTTGTGTCCAACTCTGTGCAACCCCATAGACGGCAGCCCACCAGGCTCCCCTGCCCCTGAGATTCTCCAGGCAAGAACACTGGAGTAGGTTGCCATTTCCTTCTCCAACGCATGAAAGTGAAAAGTAAAAGTGAAGTTGCTCAGTCGTGTCCGACTCTTAGCGACCCCATGGACTCTAGCCTACCAGGCTCCTCCATCCATGGGATTTTCCAGGCAAGAGTACTGGAGTAGGGTGACACTAATTAAAATGTTTGCAGCAGAATATTGTAGAACTAGTATAGATTTCAGACAGGAAGGACTGGACTTGAAGCTTTGATTCTGAAACTTATCTGCTTAGTGACCTTTACTTTTTCACTTAACCACTCAGCATTAGTTTCCTCCTTCATTTCTACAAAAGAGATGTGAATATTACATCTTCAGTAGTTTGCAGGCTGGTTGTGTGGATTAACTGAAGGAAATAAAACAGTAAATTACAAAGTGTGTTAATTGCCCAGTTGTGTCTGATTCTTTGTGACCCCATGGACTGTGGTCCACCAGGCTCCTCTATCCATGGAATTCTCCAGGCAAGAATACTGGAGTGGGTAGCCTTTTCCTTCTCCAGGGGATCTTCCCAACCCAGGTTTTGAACCCATGTCTCTCACATTGCTGGAAGGTTCTTTACTGTCTGAGCCACCAGCGGAGCCCAAATGATAAAGCATAATTCAAATATTCATTGCTATCAAAAGGCATATGATTTGGAGTTTAATGGATCATCCCCTCACACACATCACATTCTAAAAGATGGTGATGAGTGACATAATATGCTCTTCCAAAAAAAAAATTCTTAAAGAAGAGGTTTTCAAAGAGTATTTTAACAACTAGTGCATGGGATTTAAAAATAGAAATCAATCCTGTGTCTTAAGTCCTAAACCAATCTTTCCTTCCTATGCATAAATTCTATTAACTGCTTAAACTCTCCCCATATCTAAACGTGTTTTTCATATTATCATTTGGATTCCAAACTTTCTGAAGTCTGTTCTCACATAATAGCTCCCTGCTGTACTCTTGAATCATTGAATTAGTAAACCAAGATTCCAATTAACTGTTAAGTATACTCAATGCATTGGAAAAGATCCTGATGCTAGGAAAGACTGAAGGTGGGAGGAGAAGGGGACAACAGAGGATGAGATGGTTGGATGGCATCACCGACTCGATGGGCATGAGTTTGAGTAAGCCCCAGGAGTTGATGGACAGGGAAGCCTGGCGTCCTGCAGTCCATGGGGTTGCAAAGAGTAGGGTATAACTGAGTGACTGAATTGATACTCAGTGTATAAAAAAATGCTGAAAGGCAGGAAGGAAGAAAATGTTCAACTGGCTTCAAAAAGGATGTTTTATTGAATTTTCTAGACTTAATGATTTCAGAAATGGCCCTGAGTGATAAGGTTGTATAAAGACACAGTGTGTCAATTTTGGAAGGATTGAGGGTGCTAGATCCAGAGCAAATTTTTACCAGTGACCCCTGGTTTTACCCACTTAATTTCCAAGCCCGAAGTTGGCCTCCAAAATATATGAATAAGCCCTTGTAAGAGGCCTAGTCCTTAGCTAAATAATAAGGTCTAGTCTGCCTTCAGGATTTATCACCTTTCATGCCCTAATTTCACTACTGAGATGCCTTTCTTAGAGGGTTCACTCGATACAAAAGCTCTCAGGGATTGGTTGGTTCTCAGAGGAGGACAGATGTGGGTGAGATCTCAAAAACCTGAGTTCTCAACCAGCTGGCTACTCCAGTCACAGTTTCAGAAGCAGGGGTGGGAACGGATATATTCCTGATGAACGAATAGTCTTTAATATTGCCTGAGGGTTTGAACCAGGGCCCTGTTGGAATGATGGGTGTGAGGTCTTCTAATCTAAGTACAGCTCCTGCTCAAACCCTAACCGGCAGCTGACCAAATTTTTTTGGCTCTTTTTACCAGAAATTAAATCTTATCTTGATCTAGAAACCCTAATCTGGTAACTCTGAAATTGCCTCAGGTGGGGACAAGGGAGACAAATCAAGAAAACTAGCATTTTTTTGTCTGAGACCCGGAAGAGAACTCACTTATGTCATGCACAACATGGCTGTCTTTGTGCTCAGACGTTCAGTCATGTCCAGCTCTTGGCAACCCCATGGATTGTAGCCCACCAGGCCTCTCTGTCCATGGGATTCTCCAGGCAAGAATACTGGTGTACGCTGCCATTTCTTCCTACAGGGGATCTTCCCCACCCAGTGATCAAACCTGCATCTCCAGTGTCTCCTGCCTTGTCAGGTGGATTCTTTACCATTAGCACCACCTGGGAAGCCCTGGCTGCCTTTGCTCAGCTCCAGTTTTCAGACCCTCTAGGCTGTGAAGCGGAGAAGGCAATGGCACCCCACTCCAGCACTCTTGCCTGGAAAATCCCATGGACAGAGGAGCCTGGTAGGCTGTAGTCCATGGGGTCGCGTAGAGTCGGACACGACTGAACCACTTCCCTTTCACTTTTCACTTTCATACGTTGGAGAAGGAAATGGCAACCCACTCCAGTATTCTTGCCTGGAGAATCTCAGGGATGGGGGGAGCCTGGCGGGCTGTCATCTCTGGGGTCGCACAGAGTCGGACACGACTGAAGCGACTTGGCAGCAGCAGCAGCAGGCTGTGAAGACAAGCCACCGCTCCCACCCCTGTGGGGGGATCCACTAGTGCTTTCTTTATGCGCAAGATGTAAAAGGGTTACAAGAGTCTATCTAAAAGGACAATGCTATGAATGAGAAAGGATCCAGAAGACGCCAGAAAGAAGAAGAAAAAAATCACAGAGATAAAAGTGCTCCACATGCCAACATCTCCTCCCCAGCCTGAGAACCGAGGCCTGATCGTGACTCCCTGGACCATTTCACAACCCTTCTTGATGGTACAATAAGGGCAGGATGAGAACCATTCTTTGACTCTCCACAAGTTATAGTAACACCACTCTGCCAAAGATAGGATGTAGCCGGAGTCATCAGAATTTCACAATTTTGTTTAAACAAATATATCTCTAGTTGGCACTTTTATTTCTCCAGCATAGAATTCATATTCTTTCTGCAAGTTTTTATAAGAAGAAATAGCTTATCTGGAAAACTCCTGTAAGTTCTCAGTCCAGATGCCTGGTAAGTTGCTTCAGTGGTGTCGACTCTTGGAGACCCCATGGACTGTAGCCCGCCAGACTCCCCTGCCCATGGGATTCTCCAGGCAAGAATACTGGAGTGGATTGCCAAGCCCTCCTCCAGGGGATCTTCCCAACCCAGGGATCGAACCCGCCTCTCTTATGTCTCCTGCATTTGCAGGTGGATTCTTGACCTCTAGCACCACCTGGAAAGCCCCCTCAGACCAGATAATGGCCTCCAAATTTTTTTAATTTATTGTAAGCTTTAACCACATACAAATAGACAGAATACTAAAAAGGATCCCTGTATATCCGCTTGCCAGCCTCCATAATTTTTAACATTTTTAAAAATCTTACACACGTATACCAGAGGTCAGTAAACTTTTTCTGTAAAGGATCAGACAGTAAATATTTTATGCTATTTGGCCCTGATGGTCCCTTCTGTTGTAGTGTGAAAGCAGCCACAGATTATAAGCAGACGAGCATGTCTGTGTTCCAATAAATTTCATTTACAAAAACAGTCTATCCTCGCCACCCACAGGCGATTGCTCTTCTGATTTTTTTTCTTCATAGGTTAATTATCCTTGCTATTGAACATCATTAAACTGTACTCTTTTGTTTCTTTCACTGAACATAAATTTGGAATTACCTCATGCTGTTTCTTTGTATCAGTAGTTCATTCCTTCTATTGCTAGGTAGTATTATACCATTATATGATAACAGAAATAAAAAGATATCTGTTAATTTGTTTATCCAGTATCCTGCTGATGGACATTTAGATTGTTTCCAAGGGTTTTGCTGTTAGAAATAAAACTTCATTCAGCATTAATATATAAGTAATTTTACAGACATAAGCTTTAATTTCCTGAAGATAAATTAATAAATTATTGATTTATGATTAAAGTGACTACTACAAGAGGTTAATGTACTATTGTATATTTCCTCCAAGAATGTGTGAAAAATCTAGTACTTCCATGTTCTTACAAACTCTTGGTATTATCAGTCTTTTAAATCTTGGCCTTTCTAGTGGTTGTTTAGTGATATTTCATTGCTATTTTAATATGCACTTCTAGGATAATTAATGTGTTTAAGCATTTTTTAAGCATTGGCCATCTAATATATGACTCTGGTGAGTATCTAAGACTTTTGGCCATTTTCAATTAAGTTGCTTGCCTTTTAATTATTAACGTTCATAGATCTGAGTCTTTTGCCAGATACATGTATTGGGAATATTTTCTCCAAGAGTATAGCTTTTGTTTTTTTTTTTAATATTACTGTTATTTAGAGTAAAGAATACTTTTTTCTTCATATACATTTTATCTCCATATACCATTTTTCCTGTTACTACTAACTGATATTAGTGTGGTAGTTTTTTGGCAATGGATAAACCAATATTGACAAATACATTTAAATAAAGATTGCAGTTTAGAGTTACTCTTTTTTTGTTGTTGCTCAATTCTGAGGGTTCTGATAAAAGCATAATGTCATGTATCCACTATTACAGTATCATATGGAGTAGTTTCATTGACCTAAAACTATCTTGGGCTCCATTTATGTATGTATTCATTCCTACCAATCCCTTCCTACCAAGGCCTGGCAACAACTCATCTTTTTACTGTCTGTAGCATTTTGCCTTTTCCAGAATATCATAGAGTTGGAATCATATATTATGTAGCCTTTTCAGAATGGTTTATTTCACTTAACAATATGCATTCGAGGTCCTCCCATGTCTTTATAGATTGAATAGTGTAAACCCATGTAACCTTGTTCAGAATAGAGTAGCGCCTGTAAAGGGCCACTATCAAGTCTCTTTCAGACATCCAAGAGCTAGAAAATTATTGAAGACAAGAAGTTACAAATTCTCAAAAAACCCACATCCTATAAAAGCACAGTCAACTCAGATACAACTATGGACCAGAGTAGATATGAAGTCACCCCCTCTTTCCTGCACCTTGTCTTTGAAACTCAATAAAAGACTCAAATCCCCACCCTTTAGAGCCTACACCACCATGAGTCTGTCCCTTTCCTCACTTGAAAAGTGAGTAAAAACTCCTTTCTTCTCCTGATAATACTTCTATGAATTCTTTCACAACCTGCATTAGCTCACCTAACAAATAGCTCATTTCTTTTGGTTCCCGAATGACACTACACTCAGTGGATGTACTACTGCTATGCTGTGCTCAGGCGTGTCCAACTCTTTGCAACCCCATGGTCTGCAGCCCACCAGGCTCCTCTGTCCATGAGATTTCCCAGGCAAGAATACTGGAGTGGGTTACCAGTTCCTACTCCAGAAGATCTTCCCAACCCAGGGATCAAACCTACATCTCTTGTGTCTCCTGCACTGGCAGCTGGATTCTTTACCACTGTGCCTCCTGGGACAGGATATGGATATACTATAGTTTGTGACACACACATTCACCTATTGAGGGCATCTTGGTTATGTCCAAAGTACCACTCTGAGCCTGTGCCTCCGGGCCATGGTCTTTACAAGTCCTTCTCAGATTCTATCACCCCTCAGGTGAGATAGAAAGGCTAGAGGGACCTGGAGCTGAGTCTTTCCCTTCCTTCACATCAATGAGACTGAAGTTCACTCTTTCCCTCTTCAAAGGCCGGAGGGGGCCAGAGCTGAGTATTTTCTTTCCCTATATGCGTTAGGTTCTGGTGAAACATTTTGGTTGGTCTGTGACAAAATAGGTGCTTTTAAGTTCAGGCCTTTCCAAAAAAATATATATATATATATATACACACACACACACACACATATATATACATACATATATATATATTTAAGCAGAGTTGATTAACAACGTTGTGTTAGTTTCAAGTGTCCAGCAAAGTGACTCAGTTATACATATACATGTATCTATTCTTTTCCAAATTCTTTCCCCAGGTCAGGCCTTTTTAAGGATAATAGAATCCTCTGACAACATTTCAAAATGTTTACTTCCTCCCCCCTGCTGGATATATGAGGAGATTTTGCTCTGATCACAGTGACCAGCTGGTGAGGCTCCTGGTAGTAAAACTCAGCCCCTAAGACTGCGCAAGGCTCCCATGTGGTTCAGTGATAAAGAATCCACTTGCCAAGCAGGAGCCATATGTTCGGTCCCTGGGTCAGTCAGGAAGATCCCCTAGAGAGGGAAATGGCAACCCACTCTAGTATTCTTGCCTGGGAAATCCCATGGAAAAGGACCCATGGGGTGCAAAGAGTTGGACAAAACTCAGTAACTAAACAACAATAAAGGTTGCATCCTCAGAAATGGTATTCTCTTACATTAGTTCACTTGCAGTCTCCAGCAATTAGTCAGTTATCCCTTATTCCTACCAATTTCTGGCTCCAGGGAACTTTTCTGCTCTGATTCTCTATATTCGCCACTCTGTTTGCTTTGTGACTTCAATTCTCTGATGGATCTAAGAAGAGTTGTTGATTTTCAGTTTGTTCAGTTTTTTTCTTATTGTGACAACTTCCAAGCTTTTTACATATTGGACTAAAAACTGGAAGTTTTAATTAACAGTATCTTTTGAGAACAGAAGGTCTAACATTTGTTTAACTCCTGCTTATCATTTTTCTTTTATAGTTAGACTTTTTGGAATTCCATATAAAAAAAATCTTTGCCCAATTTCCAGTTTGCTAACATTTTTCTTGCATTTTCTGCTGGAAGCTCTATAATTTTGGCTTTTACATCTATGATTGTAATCCATTTGATGATAATTTTTGTATATCATGCACTAGGATCTTTCCACACAGATATCCAGCTGGTTATACAGCATCTATTGAAAAAACTGTCCTTTCTTCATTGAATTGCATTTATGTCTTTTTCAAATATTTGAGTATATACGTAGTTGTATTTTGGGATTTTAATTCTGTTGCATCCATCTGTTTATCCTTACTCCAGAACTGCACTGTCTTGATTACCTTATCTTAAAACCAGGAAATAGAAGGACTCCAACTGTATTCTTTTGTTATTCTAGAACAGTTCCTTTTGCATACAGATTACAGTATCAGCTTGACAGTTTTCACAAAAAATTCTGGAATTTTTAATTGATATTTTACAGAATCTGCAGATTGAGAGGAAATATTAAATCCTCCAATCTGTTAGCGTGATGTATTTCTTCATTTATATACATGGAGAGATCTTAATTTCTCTCAACAAATGCTGTAGGTTTCAATGAGGAATATTTATCTCTAGAATATTTATACTTTTGTAGGGCTTCCTTTGGGGCTCAGTAGTAAAGAATCCTCTTGCCAATGCAGGTGATGCGGGTTCAATCCCTGAATAGGGAAGATCCCCTAGAGAAGAAAATGGCAACCCACTCCAGTATTCTTGCCTGGAAAATTACATGGACAGAGGAGCCTGGCAGCTTACACTCCATGGGGCTGTAAAAGAGTTGTACGCCACTCAGCAAGTTTCAACAACATACTTTTGTAAGCAGTATTAATTTCTGAATTTTATTTTCTAATTGTTTTTACTAATAAATAGAAATATAATGGATTTTTTTACATTAATATTATATCCTGAGACTTTTCTTTTTGAGCTCAGTTATTACAGCTAGTAGGTTTATGTGGATTTCCTTGATGTTTTTCATCAATTTAAGGAACTTTTCAGCTGACATAGCTTCAGATATGTTTTTATTCAATTTTTTATGGTTCTGAGATTTCTAAATGTATGCATTTTTTAAAGGCTTAGTTTGCACCTACACTTCACATTTATATTACTATCTTGGTTCAGTGTTTTCATAGATCAAGAATGTACAATATTGAAAAAAAAAAACAGTCATGGTGTTTATCACCAATCATGGTCAAGAGCAACTCATAACTAGCATACTTCTGCATTTGGTTATAGAATAAAATCCAACCTTCTCTCCCACTCTGATATTAGAAAATAATTTAAGTACAGATGCTACAAAGATACAGACATTAAAATATGATAGTTTAGTAATGAGAGCATTCCTTATCTGTCACCATAAGACTAAATATGGTATCACTTATTATTAATATATACTGTTATGTAAAGATATGTTTTTCATCAATGTTGGAAAAAATTTTAGTTGACATTTCAACTACTTTTCTTGATTCATTTCCTTTCTTATGTTCTGAGATTTCCAAATATATGTATATTAGACCACTTACACATTGACCCATTGACATCCAATATGGCCTTCTTTATCTTTTTATTCCCTCATGTATTTCATTTCATGTAATCTGTTTTAGGCTATTTTCANCTAAATATGGTATCACTTATTATTAATATATACTGTTATGTAAAGATATGTTTTTCATCAATGTTGGAAAAAATTTTAGTTGACATTTCAACTACTTTTCTTGATTCATTTCCTTTCTTAATGTTCTGAGATTTCCAAATATATGTATGTTAGACCACTTACACATTGACCCATTGACATCCAATATGGCCTTCTTTATCTTTTTCTTCCCTCATGTATTTCATTTCATGTAATCTGTTTTAGGCTATTTTCAATTTCTCTCATACTTTCTTCAGTATTTATTTTGATCTTAAAACCAACATACTTCCTATTTCAGATACATGTTTTACATACCCAAGATCTCTACGTGACTTTTAATAGTTTCCATTTTTCTACTGACGCACTGACCCATTCTTTCCATGTTTACCTGAAAATCCCTGTACATTGTAATAATTATTTTAAAATCTTCATCTGCTTGTTCTAATATCTGTTTCAGCTATGAATTGCTTCCTTTCTCTTTCCTGCCCACCAATTAAATCTGGGTGCTATATTCTTGATTCTTTTTATATCTAGCGATTTTGACTGATAACCACACATTATGTGTAGAAAAACAATGAAGACTGAGAAATATTGTTGGCATGGCTTTGTTTTCCCAGAGAGCAGGGCAACTAGTGACCAAGATGAGATAAGGTGGATTTCGCTGAGTGTCAGTTTGATTTGTGACTGAGCTTCAGTTTTAAGGGGTTAAATTTAAGCCTGATTTAGCTCCATCTCTAGTGCTGCCACCACCAGGGATCTGTCACGGCCACCACCAATCACTCCGACTTCCAAATGCCAGCGAGGGGAACTTTTTCAAGAATTTGAACATTTATAAGGCTCTTTTCTCCAGAAATCAATTCGTTAAAGCTTTCTCCTGTCCATCTCTTTTAGATGACCCTGTTAAAATATATGATTTTAATATTACCCAGATTTTTCCTGGTGCTAATATGTCACAAAAAAAAATCTGTCTTTTCACATCTAAACCATAGATAGAATATTTGGGCGTTACTATTTTAACCCAGAAATTATGTCATTTCCCCCTCTATATACTTCAATATGCTTCTCCAATTGGAATGTTTAAAATCCTTTCCAAGCCATTATAACACCTAAAAATTAACCATGTCAGGAAGGGCGGCGATAAGGAGATATCCCTCGTCCCAGGTAAGGAGCAGCGGCTGTGCTTTGCTGGAGCAGCCATGAAGAGATACCCCACACCCAAGGTAAGAGAAACTCAAGTAAGATGGTAGGTGTTGCAAGAGGGCATCAGAGGGCAGACACACTGAAACCATACTCACAGAAAACTAGTCAATCTAATCACACTAGGACCACAGCCTTGTCTAACTCAATGAAACCAAGCCATGCCCACGGGGCAACCCAAGACGGGCAGGTCATGGTGGAGAGGTCTGATAGAATGTGGTCCACTGGAGAAGGGAATGGCAAACCACTTCAGTATTCTTGCCTTGAGAACCCCATGA
>SJYA01000890.1:1559262-1598719 GCA_006410615.1 Neotragus moschatus | reverse complement strand
ATCACAACAATTATGGAAAATTCTTAGAGATGAGAATACCAGACCACCTTACCTGTCTCTTGAAAAATCTGTCTTAGAACTGAACATGGAACAAATGACTGGTTCAAAATTGGGAAAGGAGTACAAGACTGTATATTGTCACCCTGCTTATTTAACATCTATGCAGAGTACATTGTGCAAAATGCTGGGCTGGATGAATCACAAGCTGGAATCAAGATTGCCAGGAAAAACATCAAAAACCTCAGATATGTAGATGATTCCACTCTCATGGCAGAAAGTGAAGAGGAACTAAAGAGCCTCTTGAGAAGAGTTAAAGAGAAGAGTGGAAAAGCTGGCTTGAAACTCAATGTTAAAAAAAAAGAAGATCATGGTATATGATCCTGTCACTTCATAGCAAATAGAAGGGGGGTGGGAGCGGAAACAGTGACAGATTTTATTTTCCTGGGCTTCAAAATCACTGCAGATGGTAACTTCAACCGTGAAATTAAAAGATGTTTGCTCCTTGGAAAGAAAACTATGACAAATCTAGAAGTGTATTAAATAGCAGAGACATTGCTTTGCCGGCAAAAGTCCATATAGTCAAAGCTACTGTCTTTCCAGTAGTCATGTATGGACATGAGAGCTGGACAACAGAAAAAGCTGAGCACCAAAGAATTGATGCCTTTGAACTGTGATACTGGAGAAGACTCGTGAGAGTCCCTTGGACTGCAAGGAGATCAAACCAGTCAATCCTGAAGGAAATCAACCCTGAACATTCATTGGAAGGACTAACATCAAAGCTGAAGTGCTGATACTTTGGCCATCTGATGCAAAGATCGGCCTCACTGGAAAAGACCCTGATGCTGGGAAAGATTGAAGGCAGGAGGAGAAGGGGATGACAGAAGATGAGATGGTTGGATGGTATCACTGACTCGATAGAAATGAGTTTAAGCAAGCTCCAGGAAATGGTGAGAGACAGGGAAGCGTGGTGTGCTGCAGTTCATGGCATCGCAAAGAGTCAGACACAACTTAGTGACTGAAAAAGAACAACACACAAGGAATAGAGAGTTAAACTTGCTTGCAAAACTGATACAAAACATGGCAATGGGGATTTGTATCTAGAACTTTCTGTCTCCCAGATTTTCCAGTACACTCTCATGATGCCTTTAAGACAACTTGATTCCAGCTGATGACTGTGAGCTCTTTGGGCAGCCCACGAAGCTTGACTCTGTGATGTGTGACTCATTCAGTCCCTCATGCCAGTGCTCAGACCTGTGAGATGTATGGTTCCTTAAGTATATTGTGATTAAGGGTGAAGGCACTCTCTTTTATTAAAAGATTCATGTTGAGGCTTGACAGAAAACAGCAAAATTCAGTAAAGCAATTATCCTTCAATAAAAAATAAATTAATTAAAACAAAGAAATAATTCTCTTCCAAGAATCAGACTTCAGTTTTCACAGTCCTGCACGCCCATATTTTTTGGGATCAGGGAAAGAGGACAGAACTGTCTAAGATACAGCTGTCTCCTTAATTTTCATGGATAAAGCACATGTTTAATTTGATTGTAGTTGACATTTGTGATGCCATTCTTTTTTTAAAAAAATTACAATATTATGTTAATTTCAAGGGCTTCCTTGGTGGCTCAGATGGTAAAGAATCCACCTGCAATGCAGGAGACCTGGATTCAATCCCTGGGTCAGGAAGATCCCCTGGAGAAGGAAATGGCAACCCACTCCAGTATTCTTGCCTGGAGAATTCCATGGACAGAGAAGCCTGGCGGGCTATACTCCATGGGGTCACAAAGAGTTGGACATGACCGAGGTGTTCAGTTCAGTCACTTAGTCATGTCCGATTCTTTGCGACCACATGAATTGCAGCACACCAGGCCTCCCTGTCCATCACCAACTCCTGGAGTTTACTCAGACTCGCATCCATCGAGTCAGCGATGCCATCCAGCAATCTCATCCTCAGTCGTCCCCTTCTCCTCCTGCCCCCAATCTCTCCCAGCATCAGAGTCTTTTCCAATGAGTCAACTCTTTGCATGAGGTGACCAAAGTACTGGAGTTTCAGCTTTAGCATCATTCCTTCCAAAGAACACCCAGGGCCAATCTCCTTCAGAATGGACTGGTTGGATCTCCTTGCAGTCCAAGAGACTCTCAAGAATCTTCTCCAACACCACAGTTCAAAAGCATCAATTCTTCAGCACTCAGCCTTCTTCACAGTCCAACTCTCACATGCATACATGACTACTGGAAAAACCATAGCCTTGACTAGACGGACCTTAGTTGGTGAAGTAATGTCTCTGCTTTTGAATATGCTATCTAAGTTGGTCATAACTTTTCTTCCAAGAAGTAAGCGTCTTTTAATTTCATGGCTGCAATCACAATCTGCAGTGATTTTGGAGCCCAAAAAATAAAGTCTGACACTGTTTCCACTATTTCTCCATCTATTTCCCATGGAGTGATGGGACCGAATGCCATGATCTTTGTTTCCTGAATGTTGAGTTTTAAACCAAATTTTTTACTCTCCTCTTTTACCTTCATCAAGAGGCTCTTTAGCTCCTCTTCACTTTCTGCCATAAGGGTGGTGTCATCTGCATATCTGAGGTTATTGATATTTCTCCTCGCAATCTTGATTCCAGCTTGTGTTTCTTCCAGTCCACATATATATATATATATATATATATATATGACCTTAGTCGTCAAAGTAATATCGCTGCTTTTGAATATGCTATCTAGGCCAGGTCAGTAGGTGCCCAATATGCTACTGGAGATCAGTGGAGAAATAACTCCAGAAAGAATGAAGGGATGGAGCCAAAGCAAAAACAAAACCCAGCTGGGGATGTGACTGGTGATAGAAGCAAGGTCCGATGCTGTAAAGAGCAATATTGCATAGGAACCTGGAATGTCAGGTCCATGATTCAAGGCAAATTGGAAGTGGTCAAACAAGATGTAGATCAGTCTCACCCAATCAAGTGAATAAACAAAAGGCCGAGAAGGGAGTGATCTCTGTCTGTCTTTGGACTCGGATTAAAATTTATATCATCAGTGCTTATGGATGTCAGAGTTTTGGACTTGGACTGATAGCACCATTCACTCTCCAGAGTCTCCAGCCCAGTGCTTGCATATGTTGGGACTTCCAGCTCCCATAAGCATGAGAACCAATTCTTTCTAACCTCTCTTTCTCTCTCTTCAGCCTGGTTCTATTTCTCCAGCAAACTCAGATGATGAAGCCTTTCTGATCTCATGTCAAGAGATACCTCTGCTTTTGATGAGGCTGTTTGGTGAAGGGACAGCTGCTGAGCTGGGACCTCTAGCAGGACAGGTCAGAGGTCTGGGCCCCAAGGGTTAATCATGATGGACAAGGCCATGGCCTGGTTTGGCCAGCTCAGCTCAGCAGAAGACAGAGGTAGAGCCTGGGAGCAGAAGCTGGAGTCTGAGGATGTGTGTTTAGGGGGGGTGAGTGAAGCTGGTGCTGCCAGAGAATATAGCTAACCTCTCAGAATCCTGGTATGGGCACAGTCAGTTTGATTTCACCAACTATGTGACAGGCAGGTGCTCTGCCAGGGGGTGGAGATACTGCACTGATTTAAACACAAGTCTGGCTGTCATCAGGCTCACAATTTAGTTTGCAATGAAGGGCAAAGAGATCATTTCAATACAATTTTACATGGGCTTCTAGTCCTTTGGCCGGCCAGCTTCTGCACTCAGTCCCTGTTTATTTGGCTCTGACTTTGGAAGATCGCCGATTGCTGAGTGCCTCTGCTGAGTGCCTCTTCTGCGTGGTCTCTGGCATTTGGCTGGGTCTGTGTGATCTATGATCCTGTGACCTTGCAGGTTACAGCATGTCTACTCAGTGGAATAGTCAGTCATATGATCAAGCCGTGTCACTTGATTTATCGTTCATTCCTGAAGATGCATTTTTGAAGAGAGGACCACAAGGCAGATATAGCCCCGAAGAGAAAATTCTTCTTATGTTCTTGACATATTGAAATTCTATTAGTCTCTTGGAGCAAAGAGGATACTTGTTGTTGCAAAACACTGTAATAACTAATGATGGCAATAAAAGCTATTAATTTAAAATATAAAACATTTATCAGGCTTTTCAAACAGTAAAGAGACAGTGTGATGCTCATATAGATATTTTAAAGGGAGTGGGTTAGCAAGATGACTTTAAAAACAAGTTAATAGCCTTTTTGAGCCAACAAATGTTTATAATGTTTGAATAATAATCCATGACACAATTTAGAGATAATAGAGATTAGATTAGGATGCTAATGGTTGTAGATTTGGTATGCTAGTGATTGTAAAGGCTACTTAAATATCCTTTAAGAATTAGATAGACTTTTTTGATATTTATTTCCCATTTAGGGCACGAGTCTTCTAAGAATAAGTTTTGTTGAGAATGCTTCACCTCAGGACTTCCTTGGTGGTACACTGTACAAGAAAATGCCTACCAATACAGCAGAAAAGGGTTCAATCCCTGATCGAGGAAGATTCCACATGCCATGGGGTGATTAAGCCGTGTGCCACGACTACTAAGCCCCCCAGGGCCTGTGAGCCACAGCTACTGGGCCCGCATGTTGTATCTACTGCTGCTCACGCACCTAGAGCCTGTGCTCGGAAACCAGAGAGGCCGCCACAATAAGCCCATGCACTGTGACTAGAGAGTAACCCCCCTGGCCATAACTGGAGAAGGAAAATCCCTGCACAGCAATGAAACTCAGAATAGCCAAAAACAAAACAAAAAAACCCCTAAAAATATAAAGGATGCTTCACCCCTTCTGAGGATGAAATAAAAACTAGAAATGCAAATTCACTTCTTCAAAAAAGAAAAAGACTCCAAAATCATGTGACATGACATCTCTGATAAACTCTTTTCAACTCACATTCAAAAGATATACAAAATGCGAAGAAAAGAGAGCATGCAGGATGCTCTAACTTCATTTTTATTCTAGTGGATTGAGCTGTTAAAAAATACAGACTTTACAAAAGTCCACCTTAGATTTGAGGCGGCAGCAGCAGCTTCACTGTGGTTAGTTCCTCTGGGGCCAAGAGAGTAGGGTTGAGGGGAGAATAACCAGTCTCACCTGGGACTGACATCCATGCCAGCAGCTCCACGACTGGCACCACCAGCCAGGAAGAGCTTCCTCCTCAACTGCTGCAGGCGGCCGTGTCTCAGACAGTCACCACGGTGACTTCTGGAGAGGATGGTGCGGAAAAATTATTGGGTCAGTACTCCAGTGTCAAAAAATGTAAAATTCAGTTGTTAACATTTTAAATAAAATTTTAATAAGTCAGTTTTATGGTGGATCAAATTTCGGATTCATGCTGATGCCTGCTATGTACTCCTTCGGACCCTCTGACCTCACCCATCTTGTTCTAGTAACGTTGTGGCCTCAGCTCTGAGAAGTCCCCAGCTTCTTGTAGGGGCCCCTGATGGTACCCAGGCTCAGGTCCACACACAAGCCTCCCCACTCCTGCCTGGGCTTCCCTGTTGGCACCAAGGGAGTCCACTGGACCCCCTGCTTGAGTAATGAGGAATCCAAGGGAGACACTGCCCCATAAAGAGGGCACTGACCAGCGGATGATGGGCACTGCTGGATAAAGTCTTCCCCTTTTTCTTTACCACAGAGAGTCCTGAGACTCAGTGCATGTGGTTCTCAGGATGGTCCCATGAAACCCCACAGCCAGCCGCACTTAGTCACGGCCAGTTCAATAATGCACGCTCTCCTTGGCTCTCCCTCTGTGGTCATTTTTTGTTTGCTGTTGTTGGAATATAATTGCTTTACAATGTTGTTAGTTTCTGCCATACAGTGGAAGTGGATCAGCCATGTGTATACATATATCCCCTCCCTCTCGAGCCTCCATCCCACCCCCACCCCCGTCCCATCTATCTAGGTCAGTAAGGAGCACTGACCTGATGTCCCCGTGCTATACAGCAGCTTCCCGCTAGCTATCTATTTTACACATGATAGTGTATGTATGTTAATCCTCCTTTCTCAATTCATTTCACCCTCTGTCTCCACATGTCCGTTCTCTACATCCGCATCTCTATTCCTGCCCTGCAAATAGGTTCATCTGTACCATTTTTCCTAGACTCCACACATAGGCATTAATATATGATATCTGTTTTTCCTCTTTCTGACTTCACTCTGAGACTCTAGGTCCATCCACATGGTGAGTTGACAAAGTCTTTGGTATGCCTCCCCTCAACAGGTGGAGTTTTATTCCCTCTACTTGAGTGTAGGAGGACTCAGTACCTGCTTCCAGGAAACAGAATTCAGCAGAAGGATGGAATGCCATTCAGAAGATCAGAGAATAAGAGACTATGGCCTCCTTGGCTTTGCTCGCTGTTTTTGACTGAATTTTGTTTCTGCCCCTGTCCTCTCAATTCATATGTGGAAGCCTTAACCCCCAGTTCCTCAGACAATGACAGTACCTGGAGATAAGGTCTTTCAAGAGGTGACAAAGTTAAGTGAGGCACTTAGGGTAGGCTCGAATCCAATAGGACTGGTGTCCTTATAGGAAGAGGAATAAAACAAGGACTTCATACACAGAGCAAAAGCCATGGGGACCCAGTAAGAATCTGACCATCTGCAAGGCAAGGACAGAGGCTTCCGGGGAAACTACCCCCCGCTGACACCTTGACTGGAACCTCTAGCCTCCAGAACTGTGAGAAGTAAGCTTCTTCTGTTGTTGAAGCTTCCTAGCCTGGGGGATTTTGTCATGGCAACCCAGGCACACTGAGATGCAATCTTTCTCTTTCAGATCACTGACTCTGGGGAAAGCCAGCTGCCGAGTCATATGAGCAGCCCCATGAAGGGTGCAGGAGGTGAGGAAGTGAAGTCTCCTGACAGCAGACACGTGGTTGGGTTTGCAGGAATCAGAGCCCTGGCTGACAGTATGAGAGCCGGCAAGAGATCCTGGACCAAAACTAACTACCTACACCTCCCAGGGATTCCTGACCCTTATAGAGTGTGTGCAGTAACAGTTTCTGTCATTTTGAACAGCTAAATTTGGGGTCATTTGTTCTTCAGTGGTAGAAAACGAATGGCCCTCCTTCTCTGCCTTATTGCCCTAGTCTTCACTCCTGCATCCAGGGATGGTCCCATGGAACAGCATCTTTCCCAGGGTCCCTCTGCCCAGGCCTTGATTTCTGGAAAGAGAAACTAAGATAATCTAAAATTTTAGTCCATGGTCACAGTTGGCCCTGACACTTGGCTCTGGTTGGATATTGCCTTTTGATCAAACAAGTCAATCCTAAAGGAAATCAAACCTAAATATTCAATGGAAGGACTGCTGCAGAAGCTGGAGCTCCAATACTTTGGCCACCTAATGCAAAGAGCCAACTCATTGGAAAAGACCCTGATGCTGGGAAAGATTGAAGGCAGGAGGAGAAGGGGATGACAGAGGACAAGATGGTTGGGTGGCATCACCTACTCAATGGACATGAGTTTGAGCAAACTCCAGGAGACAGTGAAGGACAGGGAAGCCTGGCATGCTGCAGTCCATGTGGTTGCAAAGGGTTAATGACCAAACAAAAATAACATTTGGCCACTGGGGTCAAAATGTGTATTAAGCACACCTCTAAATCATTTCATGAATCAACATTTATTAATCAAGCACTAACCCTGGGCAGGAACTGTGTTAGGCTTGAGATAACATCTCTTCTCCTTGTGGAACACCCAGGACTTGGGGAACAACCTGGAAACCAATATGTCTGACCCATCAGGGTGGTCCCTGTAGCTTCAGCCACCCCCTACCAAGCCCCTGGAGTGTGTGTCTGGCAGAGCCTCTCCCAGAGGCCCAGACCCCTTCCTTCCAGTTTCTCTTTCATGAAAGGCCCACTCATGACACTCAGGACCTCAGTTTCCTGAGCAAGCAGCTCTGGGGCCTGTGTCTTCCCCTGCCTTCTTTTAATAAGGATGTGCTGAAACCAGCTCTTTGAGAGACCAGATAGAACAGTAGGGCTAGGACTCAGGCAGGAGTCAGGCTGCCCAGGGGCAAATCATGGCCTCCACTCACTAGCTATGCTACTTAGGTGAGGTAAAAAGCCTCTAGGTCCCCATCTGTGGAGAGTCCATCACAGATACTCACAGGGTTGTTTCAAGCATGGATGCCATTCACATATTGATAGTGCTCAAGAGAAAATCTGGTATATAACAAACACTGGCAATTGTTCTGGGCTAGGCACCAGGGAGGGAGCCAAACAAGATGAATTCATACCCCCAAGAAGCTAGTGAATATGAGGGCACTCCAGAAAACAGGCCCATCTGTTCCCAGGTTATGGAAATGTACCTGGGCCTGGCTGGAGTGCAGTGCAAGCTGCTGAATGAATAAATGAAGAAGGTCTAGGAACCTATTGTAATAGAATAAATCATAGTCCCCAACCATGTCCCCATTCAAATCCTCAGAACCTGAGAATATCACTTTTCATACTAAAAGGGACTTTGCAGATGTGATCAAGTTAAGGATCTTGAGATGGGAGATTATTCTAGATTATCTATGTGGATCTAACATAATCACAAGGGTCATTATTACAGGGAAGCAGGAGGGTCAGAGTTGGAAGAGATGTGATGATGGAAGAAGAGGCTGGAGAGGCGCTACCCAGAGCTGAGAACTGCAGGTGACCTTTAGAAACTGGGAGATGCAAGACATGGATTCTCCCCTGGAGCCTCCAGAAGGAACCAGCCCTGGCCTGTAAGGCTGATCTTGGATTTCTGGCCTCCAGGACTGTTAAGAGTAACTGGTGTTGTTTTAAACCACAAATTTGCAGTAATTTGTTTGCAGCAACAAGAGAGCCAATACCAGCTTCAAATGCTTAGGGGCCTGAGCAGGTTCTCCTCACAAGGGGGTAAGAGATGCTAGACTTCTCGGTGATGTCCAGCCAAGTGCAAGCTCAACGCACTTAAGCAAGGGCCAAGGTTTTAGGAGGTGAGGGCTCCCCTGTATCCACAAGCAAAGGGCCTCCAGGGGAGGAGATATAGCATCTTCCACTGAGGACATCCCAGGAATGGCCTGGAGCACTGTCCTGAGACACACAGATGCCCAGAGCAGGGCTGTCTATTTCCAGGGAACCAGAGAGGTTGGGTCACCCTCTGAAGTACAGAAAGCTCCATGAGGGGGGCACAGAAGACCTGTAACAGAATGGCAGTGCTTCATGGCCGAGGTACCTGAGAGCAGGACCACACAGCCCCAGAGTCTTACTAGAGGAAGCAAGGTCCTCACACTACATGGTTCATGCAGAACAGAACTTTTACAGACAGGCAGGGAAGACTCTGTTAGGGGCAGGAGACCTAGTATTTGATACTGGCTGTTGCTCACTGCCCATGTGACCTCAGGCTAACCCCATGACCTCTCCAAGCCTCAGTTTCCTCATCTGTGAAATGAGAACGGCAAAAGTAATAATAATAATAAGTACATACAGTGATTGAGCACTCATTACATGCTAAGACTGCTCTATGTACATCCTCGCTACTATTTTATTGAGATTCTATTTTATTGTAAGGACACTACTATACGCTGCTATTTTATTGTAAGGACAATCCTTTGGGGTGGGTTCTAATATTGTTCACGTTTTAAGGATAGCAGGGCTCATCTTACAGGGCTGAGTTAGGAGGGTTCAAGGAATCAAAATTTGAAAACTCTCACTGGCCTAAAGGACATCAACCCTGAATATCCATTGGAAGGACTGGTGCTGAGGCTGAAGCTCCAATACTTTGGCCACCTGATGCAAAGAGTTGACTCACTGGAAAAGACCCTGATGCTGGGAAAGATGGAGGGCAGCAGAAGGGGGTGACAGAGGACAAGATGGCTGGTTGGCATCATTGACTTAATGGACATGAGTCTGAGCAAACCAGGAGATCGTGAAGGGCAGGAGAGCCTGTTGCACTGCAGTTCATGGGATCGCAAAGAGTCAGACATGACTTACAAGCTGAACAGCAACGTTAGAATCCATCCATCTCTTGCTCTCTACCTGCTCTCTGTTCTTTGTCTTTATTTCCCTTCCCCACCATGAGCTGGTCTCAGCCAGATTCTTCTGTTTGTGTGAGAGGGGAGTTTAAGCCCATCCATCAGACTGCGAGCTGCCTGACACTGTGCAACCTCACTTCGCCCCTTGTCTGACTGGCTCAGGGCTGGGCACATGGTGCTGGGAGCCAGAGCGGCAGGTTTGGGCTGCACTTTAGGAGAAGCCAACGCAGCCGCTGAAGCTCTTTCTCAGATGTGCCTGCTTTTTGCCCCTCGGATTGACCCGTAAAATCCGCAGGCTCTTCTGAACGACAAAGGTAGGGATCAGATTTGTTTTTCCTCCCAAGCGCGGCAAATGGCTTTTCAGTGTGTCTGTCCCGGTTGCAGGGCCGTCCAGACCGCGTGGCTGTGGCTGAGACTACGGAAGCCGGGTTGGAGCCGGCGGCTGTTCACGCTGCCAGTGCTCCTGCTCACCCCTCGGAGGAGCCCGGCCAACTCTCAGGAATGCCCGTCTCGGAGCATCGTGCGGTTCCAACGACCTGAATCATGGTGCTTTTTGACGCCTCAGCAGCCGAGCCCTTCCTGCAAGTAACACCGTGCCAACTGTCGACTGGAGCCACTGTGATGGGCTGGTAAGCTTTCCCGGCGCCAAAGAATATTGACTTCTTAGAGGAGTCTCAGCGTTTGCTAGTCTCCCCTGAATGGGACCCAGATGCAGCCCCAGCGGCCCGTCCTTCAGGGTCAGGAGGACCGCTTTCACCTTCCAGTCTCGGGTTACACTCTGAGCGTCTGTCTCCCCAAGATTCTGGGTGAAAACCTTTTCAACCTGAATACTTACTGGTTGACAAGCTGTGGACTGTCACCCCTGATGGATAGGATGGTGGGAGAAAAGCCACCACTTCATTAAGGGCACAGGTTAACTGGGGGTGATTGATTTTCCATCCCTCTGAGAGGGCCTACACATCCTTAGTATAAACACGAGTTTGACAGTGAAAACTGTTTTCCCTTCTTCTGTTGAAGGCAGCAGACAGGGTAAATATTGACAAATGGACAAGTTTACTTTCCCAAGAGGCCCGAGGCAGGTACCTGGGGCCGAGGAGAAATGCTTTGGTTGAGTTATTTAGCAACAGAAGGAAACCATCTCTTTGGGCCCCATCTCTGATGCGGTCTTTGGCGGGACCTGGGTTTTATGAGGCTGAGGTAGTGAGTTGAAACTTTTGTAAGGCAGGGGTGCTCTACCTGACGGGGCAGTGAGATTGTCAGGGCCTTGACCCCACCCCACCCCACCCACCCACCCAACCTCCCAGGAACTCTGATGCCAGAGATCTAAGGCAAAACTCTGGCCTCCCTTGTGTATTTACAAAGCTCCCAGTGGCTTTGATGTCAGCCAAGGCGGTGAGCTTCTCTTAAGAGAAAAATGTCTGAGCTTAGCATGACCCTTGATCCCCAGCCATCTCTCAAATATGCTCTCTGGTCATGAGGGCTTGGGAAAGGTCTGGACGATGCAAAGATATACCTTTAGTGAAAGCTTTCAAAGTGTGCAATCTGGACATTGCTGGGAAGAAAAACCTCACCAGGTCCAAAGGCAGAAGCCCAAGCTGACTTCCCGAGACCCTCAGAATCAACTTCAAATCCTGCCAGGCCCCACCTGGGCTGCCTATGCCTCTGATGATCCATCTTGTTTCCCTCTGCCTGTTTCACCCAACTTGCGGCTTACTGCCCCACCAGCTCCATCCTTCCCGGGTCCCTCTGTATACACTGTCTCTCACCTGAACTCTTATCCTGCTCTCCTGTTAGACCTTCTCTGAACACCAACCCCTCCCCACCAAGATGCACCCTGTTGCTCTCTCTCCTCACCTTCTCCATTTTCTTCAGTTGAATTCAGTTCAGTTCAGTTGCTCAGTTGTGTCTGACTCTTTCTGACCCCATGGACTGCAGCATACCAGGCCTCCCTGTCTATCACCAACTCCCGGAATTTACCCAAATTCATGTCCACTGAGTTGGTGATGCCATCCAACCATCTCATTCTCTGTCGTCCCGTTCTCCTCCTGCCTCCAATCTTTCCTAGCACCAAGGTCTTTTTCAGTGGGTCAGCCCCTTCACATCAGGTGACCAAAGTATTGGTGTTTCAGCTTCAACATCAGTCCTTCCAATGAACACTCAGGAGTGATCTCCTTTAGGATGGATTGGTTGGATCTCCTTGCAGTCCAAGGGACTCTCAAGAGTCTTCTCCAACACCACAGTTTGAAGGCATCAATTCTTCAGCACTCAGCTTTCTTTATAAAGTCCAACTCTCACATCCATACATGACTACTGGAAAAACCATAGCCTTGACTAGACAGACCTTTGTTAGCAAAGTAATATCTCTGCTTTTTAATATGCTATCTAGGTTGGTCATAACTTTCCTTCCAAGGAGTAAGTGTCTTTTAATTTCATGGCTGCAGTCACCATCTGCAGTAATCCATTTCCTTACTTATGAATGTTGTTGTCTTTGGTTTGGCATTTGTCTTCATTATCAGACTGTAGGTTCCACGAGAGCAGGGACATTGTTCCTCCCATCACCGCTGCATCCTCAGAGCCCAGCACTGTCCTTGGTACATACTAGGTGCTCATCCTAAAGGAAATCAAGCCTAAATATTCATTGGAAGGACTGATGCTGAAGCTGAAGCTCCAATACTTTGGCCACTTGATGAAAAGAGCTGACCCACTGGAAAAGACCCTTGTGCTGAGAAAGATTGAGGACAGTAGAAGAGGACAGCAGAGGATGAGATGGTTGGATGGCATCACGGACTCAATGGACATGCATTTGAGCAGGCTCTGGGAGACAGTGAGGGATAAGGAAGCTTGGTGTGCTACAGTTCATGGGGTTGCAAAGAGTCAGACACGACTGAGTGCCTGAACAACAGGAAGCGTGGGTTTGTTTGGTGGCTGAACAGGTCTATGAAGTTTTTTCTGAAAGTAAAGAGTTACAAAGTCAAGATCTTCCTTGATGATACTGGGATCTGAAGACTGGCTGTCTTCCCATTCTACTTCTTAGGACCCAGGAGAGGAGCAGTTCAGTTTACAGAACTAGTGTGAATCACTAAACTCAAAGCTCATTTCCATTAATGGACTAATGAGCAATGTGATGTCCCCTGTTAATGCCTATTACTTCTTGGGTCAAAGGTGCTCAATGTGGCTGAGCTGCACAGACCCACCATCTGCCCTCAGGAGACCTTCAGATATGATAGCCCAATGCTGCAAGAGTGGAAGCTACTTTTCTAAGAAGAACACATTAGGGTATGAAAAGCGAGGCAACATTCCCTTCCTCCTTTGTAAATGGCCCTCAGCGTCTCCTGGCATCTTCCGCCACGTAGTCAGCTCTCTCCAGCTTCACTCCAGGCTGCCATTCCCCTCCCCTCACTCAGGCAATATTCCTGCTTCCTACCTCAGGGAAAATCTCAGGCTACTGGGAAAACCTCCCTCAAAGCTCTTTCCCAGTTCTCCTATCCATCAGATGCGTCTTCCTTGGCATCCACCCCTTCTCTACCCTGCAGTCCCTAAGATGATGTCTTGTGCTTGGGCACTGGATCTGGACAGAAGGTTTGAGGCCTGGAAAAAGCTGATATCTGAAGTTCATACATGCTGCAACAGTTCCATCACCTTTAGTAGCCTCAGTCTTCCAGATGACCTTCACAGGGGACCAGTGGCTCTTGCCAGGCAGGAGTCACCATGGACCATCAATTCCTCCTCCATACACCCTCACCACAAAGTCTCACAGAATAAAGATGAAGTCAGGTTCACCTTCAAGGTCATTTGAATCAAATTTTAGCATCTCTTCTCAACTCGACACACACACACACACACACACGCACACGCACACGCACACGTACATGCACACATTTGGCTGGACTGGAAAAGAAAATCAGTGGGCGAAAAGAGGGAGAGTTCATTCTAAGATTGAAAACTTAAAAAGACACATCCAGTTAATTAACACTTCATGAAAATTTTTAAATTTTTAAAAATTGTATTAATCTTTGGCTGCACTGGGTCTTTGTTGGTGCACACGGGCTCTTCACTGCTGTGACAGGCTTTCTCTAGTTGTGGAGTGCAGGCTTCTCATTGCAGTGGCTTCTCTCGGTGCAAAGCACAGGCTCTAGGCACACGGGCTTCAGTAGTTGTGGCATGTGGGGTAAGTAGTTGTGGCACATGGACTTAGTTGCCCTGAGGCATGTGGAATCTTCCCATAAGTAGACATTGAACCTGTGTTCCTTGTATTGGCAGGCAGATTCTTAACCACTGGACCACCAGGGAAATCCCAGTAGTGTTTTTGAATTACAGAATTCGGTTAGCACAGTAGCATGGGAAGGCAGGAAAGACAGAAGCCCATTGGGAAGCCCTCCAAACACTTGTAGCTCTAGGTATTTCCATTCGTGCTCTCTTCAGTGGGTATTTGCTACAAGGGCCTTCGTCCAGGAATGACATTTTGAGGTGAGCAACAGAGATGGACTCAGTTTAGTGTTTTTTTTGGTCTAGTGCTTTTATTTATTGTCTTATCCAAGTGTTAAAAAACCAGGAGGTTTTTAGCATCTAGTTGATAACTCAAAGCAAGAATGTCTGCTTCCCCTTCCTGCTTCCAGTCACTGATGCCTCTGACACAATGCTTCAACTATAAATTAAGTCTTGACTCCAAAAGGTTTGGGTTTCATTATTTCATTCATTTCCCCATCTATCCATCAATCATCTATCCCATCTATCCATCCACCCATCCCTATCTATTTATCCATCTATCCATCCATCCATCCATAACATCCATCATCCATCTACCCATTCGTCCATCACCCATACATCATAAACAGTTTGAGCATCTATTTTAAGCCAATCCAGCTCTAAGTACTGGAGAGTCAGCAGCAATTCATTCCCTCGGCTGCTTCCAAGGGGCCACTATGTTACATCTACCACCTTTTAGGTTGTACTTGCTCATGCATAATCTCCATGCTTCCCATACTATGCTTACTCACCATCTGGGTAAATTTTGCCACATTCACTTTTAATTTGTACTATTATTATAATATTTTCTTTAAATAGCCTAACCTAAATAAATTTATTTAAAATAACATAGATAAATTAGACTTATTTCAAATAGATACACTTGAAAGAAAGATTTATATCATTGCTGACATTATGCACTTGATATAAGTTGTGTATACTTATAAATAATTAAAATAAGTACTTATAATATATACCCGTGTACTACTGAAAACCATCCCAGGTCCCACCACTCGTAACCACACCACACTGAAGAACTGAATTATTTCATGTTTCTCTTGCAAAATCACTCTGAAATAATTATGATCCTCAGCTCCAGATGCAAATTCTCAAATGAAGTGATTCTCTTAAGTAGAATCTGTTGATAAGAGTTGGAACTAAGACTGAAAGTCAGATCTCCAGGCTCCAAAATCCAAGAGCCAAAAACTGAGGCATATTAAAGATCACTACATTAATTGATTCAGTTGCCACTAATATTTAAAAATAAAATAGAATATAATAGAGTAATAATTATATATATGACTGATTTGCATTGTTGTGTGGCAGAAAACAACACAACATTGTAAAGCAGTTTTCCTCCCATTAAAAAGTAAACTGAAAAAAGACTATAACAGTATATCATGCTTCGCGAGTGTAAGTGTGGTTTTGTGAAACTTGATCATGATATAAAATTTGTATCTTACCATGGGTCTTATGGCCAAACATGTCTGAAAACTACAGCTCTACTTTGCCAGGCTGTTTAAAAACTGGACTGCCTTGTTGGGACTGCTGGCTGGCAGGGACCATGGCACCGTGAAACTTCAATGGTTGCCATTCATACCATCTGTCTCATTGACTCCTAGTATAACAAAAATTTTGTTGGAACAAAATCATGCCCCTTTGTGGATTTTCTGTGGCAGCTTCTATGCTACAGATTGGGTAGCCAGATTTAGCAAATAAAAATCCGCGCTGTCTTGTATTTTATCTTGCCACCCTGGCTATAATGACAAAGTTGAGTAGTTGTGACAGAGACTAGATCGTTCACAAGATCAAAAATATTGTTTGGTCCATTGCAGAAAAAGTCTGCCCATCCCTGACCTGTATGAAGGGCACCCCTGAAATTGTGCAGTGCCCAGATAATGCAGCGGTACATGGTTGTATGTACCCATGGTTGGCTGATAGCTTCTTGGAAGTTACATTTTGTTCCGTCTTCTTGTTTTTCCATTGCATTTCAGTGTTTGCTTCTCTTCATGACTCTGAAGCAAGTTTGCGTGAGCAGAGAGAGCTGAGCTTTCCTTCCTAGGAGCTTGCCTGCTGATATCTCAGAACGGCTCTTTATCCCTGCTCTGGGCTGCCCCCAACACCGCAGCTACTTTTCCTGAGCCTCTGGCCCCTTAGGATATAGATGAATGGAGGCCTTTGGACCCTTTCTGTAATAAACCCTGAGTGACACCCTTAAGTAGGGGAGCAGGGTATGAGAATAATGTGAGAAACTCTAAATAATGTGTGAAATTCTCCCAGTGCTGGGGGCCCAGCCCAATTTTGGACACCGAATCATGGCCTCAGCCAAGATGTTCTCATTGCAATCTCTGTTGACCTCCTTGGAGGAGTAAATGTTGTTGCCTGCAAAAATAGGCAGCTTCTCAGCCTCCTCCTCTTCCGTGGCCCGGCCTCACTCCCTGGTGGTCTGATCTTGCTCATCCCTCCATCTCATTGTCCATCTTCTTCCTGAATCTCATCACAATTACTAGAGATACGAGCCTACCTCGGTATAAGAACTGGAATGACAGAGATGATAGCTCACCCCTTACCATTTTAATTTTCTTATTATTTCTTTTACTATATACTTTTGAGTTCAGAACATACCTGGAATGGCACATTTAACCCCAAGGCTTTATGTCCAGGTGAACATCAGCAGCTAGAATGGTCTAGAAGAAGGTCAGAAGTTAAGACCAAATGCCTGGATGTTGTTTTTTGAGTAAATTGGGGTTAATCAAACATTAATGTTGGATGGAATCTCTATTTATCTTCAGATACAAGTCCTTCATTTTATATTTGAGTCCTGGGCCTGTACAGAAAGGCCACTCAAATTTGTGGTCATGGGCTTTTTTCAGGTCATAGTGAAAAAAGTGGCCACATGGTACCTTAAGAAGTTGGATGTGATGATAATTAGTTTTTCCACGTCTCCATGGGATGAAACTAATAAGCTTTCTGTGTTTCCCTTTCCTAGTATTATCTTTGTTTTGACACCATTGTCATCCTCGACATGATGTGGTTTTAGCAAGTAACATTTATCTAGTACTCACTATGGACCAGCCACTGGAATAAGCACTTGCTATGTTTTATCTTATTTAAACATCACAACAACCCTATGGGGTAAGTATTAGCATCCTCATTTTTAGAGGTGGAAATTGAGGCATTGAAAAGTTGAGTCACATAACTAGTAATATTGAACTAGCCCTTGACCACAAATTTGTGTATACCATTCTACACAATATACCACCTCACAAAAAATCTTCAATTTCTAATACTTCTGCAGAAGAAAGAAAACCACAGTTTATGTTTCACAATTCATGTGGCTGATCTCATGTCCTTCTGATAAATGTTTCACATTTCAGAATGTTACAAAATGCTTTCTTTTCTGGGATATCAGGCCATAACCTTGGATCTTGGAAGGCAACTGGCCCCTCCTGATACAGCCCCCTAAAATATAGCTAATTCTTGTTCTCAGTCCAATTATCTTTTCACAAAAGAAGTAAGCTTCGCTTATTTATTCTAGAGGAAAGAAGACTCAGGAACAATTTAAGTGTCATTAGAAAAAATCAATGACTCTCAAGGAAGAGTAAATAGAATTGTTCTAGTTAGTGCCAGAGTAATCCTAAAATTGGGGCAGTCTGAAGTCTCATTTTGTCAGCAGAGTTTCAATTTATTCCTATTATCCTGGTGTAATCATTGGTAGTGCCTCTTTTTAGTCTTAAACAGGAACCTGGATTTGGGCAATAAATAATATAGTCATTCTACATTAAGACAGGAAAGAAAAGAGCTACAAGGGGGATACATTTCTGTTCATTACTAGGAAGGAATTTCCATGAAATATGGGGGGAAAAAACCCAAGATAAGCAATAAGGTTGCCAAGTTAGGGAGTGAGTTTCCTGTTACTGGAGGTGTTAAAACAGAAGACTCAGGGCAATTTGTTGAGGATGATGGAAAGCAAGTAGGCATCAGTGGGTGACCTTGGAAGTCCCTTCTGACTCAGAGTCAGGGGACGGCAGAATCCATGGAGCCTGAGCTGTGGGAGGAGCATGTGTCACACCCACACCCACACGAATGAAGCTGGAAACAGCAGGGCCTGTCCTTCTCCTTGGGTGGAAGGCCATCCCATGGCCAGCAAATCCAAGTTGTTTTCCCAGTACTGTAGAACTGGAGGAGGCTCGAGGGATTTGAGGGTTGGCTCTTAACATCAGACCCAGGTCTTGTGGCCTCTGCTGAACAGGACAGTCAAATCTCCACGATACGAGTACACTGGATGAGCTTCCTTTGCTGGGGGCCAGAGACACATCGGGCTCCCACCCATCTTGGCGAAAAGTGCATAAAGTTTCAACCATCACTCTGTTCCCCACCCCTTCCATCCCCAGGACACTGGGCGAATGTCCATTTGATCTTTGGTGGAGTCTGACCCCTGCTCACACAGTGTATCTCAGAGCTATGTAAAGCGTTAGGGAGTTCCCCAGCATTCTTCAGGAAAGTTATCACTTTCAGCCCTGCCCTCCTCTCTCTTCCCTTACATAGAGACTAAGGCACTGGCCACAGTGAATTTCCCCAAGGTCACACACTGCTTTGGCTGTAGGCCAGGGATCCAAACTCAAGATATCCCAAGGGAAGGCCAATTGCAGTATCTGACGTATTTCCAAGTGGATCCAGAGGAGGCAGAAAAACACTGTGCTAATCCCTAGGCTAGGACACTTGTTTTTTGAAAGTCATAATTTATCCTTATAGAAATAGATTCAGAGAAACATGAAGAAGAGAACACGCTGCCAGTGGCAGCAGGAAGAAGCAAGATTCTTTAGGATCTGGCATTTCAGGAGCCAGATATTCAGTGCCTGTTCATTCCCTTTGGGTTTCCATAGCAGACCCTGTGGCAGACTCATGCATGTCCAAATCCAGGTTACTCTTAGGTTTTGTAACTATGTTCTTGGCAGGCTGTTGACTTGCTCAGACAAGGAAACACTGGTCTGCTCCCTCACATCTCTATCCCAGTCTCCATCACAGGGGGGGCACTGTCACATGTTCTTGGCCAGGGTCTCCTGTCCAAGGTTCTTGGTTTGGTTGACAACATTCTGCTCACACAATGTTGTCACCTGGAGAGGACCACTCCCCGTGTGAGATATGATGATTGATTTCTGCTGAGGAAGGTGGCAAGCTTTGATGGGCGTGCATGCATGCTCAGTTGGTCAGTCATGCCAGACTCTGAGACCTCCTGGACTCTAGCTGTCAAGTTCCTCTGTCCATGGGAGTCCCCAAGCAAGAATACTGGAGTGGGTTTCCATTTCCTCCTCCAGGGAATCTTCCCAACTCAGAGATCAAACCCAAATTTCCTGTGTCTCTTCCACGGGCAGGCGGATTCTTTACCACTGTGCTACCAGGGAAGCCCAGACTTTGAAGGTACTAGTAGTCAATTTGTTTGTGACATCGAGCTGGTTTGTAAGTTTCTTCTGTGTTAGAAATGAAGGAGCTGAAGCTATGTGCTCAGTGGGGTCATGCCATCTCACCATTGCCTTTGCCCCGCATCTGTGCCCAGCAACACTCATTTCTGGCCCCTGAGGTTAAGGGATGGGTCCACCACCTCCTGTGACAGACCACAGCTAGCAGAGGGTGGTCCTGGGTCCCAGGGGGCTTCCTGGGCCCTCCCTCCTGGGCCCCCTTCTCTGGCCTTTCCCATCCCTCAGGCTAGGACCCTTTTTGCTACTGCAGAATTGAAGCTATTGGTCCCCTTGCTGCACCAACTTGGGAAAGAATGTGAAACAGTGTCAGACTGCAAGTTCAGTTTTTGGGTAAGAGTGGGAGTGATGGTCTGATTCTGTCTGTTAATCACATGTTGCTCAATCTAATGGACATGTTTTAGTTCCCCTTTGATTGAACCTCAAAACAATATTCACAGTATTCAACACTTGCTCTATGTGCCCTTGGACAAAAAGTTATTTAACCTTTCTAAGCCTCAACTCTCTAATCTGTAAAATGGGAGTAAAAGTAGTCTCCCTCTTAGGATCACTGTGAAGATTCAAGAAAATCATACAAGGTGTTGAGTAGAGTACTTGGCACATGGTGAGTGCTCAGCACTGTTAGCTGTTGTTATAAATTCCTCTCTCCTTTTTGGAAATACTCTCTATCTTGGGCTGCAAGTATTAGAAACCTCCACCCATGGTGGTGTAAATAATAAAGGGAGTTTATCAGTCCCTCCAACTGAAGTCATAGGTGGCACGATAAGGTTTAGAAAATGCCTACATCAGTGGCTCAGCACTGACACCAAAGCTCATTATCTTTCATTTCTACTCCCTGGCAACCCATTCCAGTATCCTTGCCTGGAGAATCCCCAGGGGCAGAGGAGCCTGGCGGGCTGCAGTCCATGGGGTTGCAAACTGTCGGACATGACTAAGTGACTAAGTACACAAACCCTCTGTGTTCTCCTCTCCACTCTAAGGCTAGTCACCCCCTTGAACCAAAGAGTTCCTGGAGACCACAGCCATCCAGTAAGAAGAGGAACTTCTCTCAGAAGTTCTCGTGAAAGAACAATTGAGTTTCTCCTCCTGAAGCTTCCAGCAACGGCCTCCTGAATCACACAATCTTGGACTGGATTCTGTGCCCTGAACCAATGATTCTAGCCAGAGAGACATGAGAAGGGATGGTTGGCTTCAGCCAATCTGGGTCCAGCCAGCTGGATGTGAGTGAGATGAATAGCCAACATAAAATTATTCCTAATGTTATTAGGGGGAAGGAAAAATGAATCTACAATGGCCAAAACCAGCCAATATCCAGTACTCTTGGTTTACAGATGACTGTACCTTCTGGTTTCCTCCTGAATCCTTCTTATTCGTTCTTCTCTTCTCATTCGAGAGTGTGATTCCTGAAGGGAGGGCCCATGCCTTATTCATCTCTTGGTCCTCAGCTCCTAACATAGACATTGCATGCCAAGTGACTTCAGTCGTGTCTGACTCTTTGCGACTCCATGGACCATAGCCTGGTAGGCTCCTCTGTTCATGGGATTCTCCAGGTAAGAATACTGGAGTGGGTTGCTATGCCCTCCTCCAGGGGATCTTCCCAACCCAGGGATGGAACTCACTCTCTTACATCTCCTGCATCAGCAGATGGGTTTCCCTTCTAGTGTCACCTGGGAAGCTCAATAGACTCTGACATTTGATAAATGTACATCAAATGCATTAAAAAATATATAACTCAATGAGGAATGCTTCCTTCTTGCTTAATGGAAAAATCTATCCCCATAGCAGCAGGAATGGAATCCCTGCTAGAGACTAGGAGTCAATCTGTCTCTATAAATTCCAAACCCAATGCCCGGGATTTCCACCCAACAGATGCTTTTTGCATTGTGAAACACCCAGGCATGTGGGCTGCCTGAATTCACGTGTTTGCTTCATCCTTCATCACTCCATTTCCTGAGAAGAAGTGAGAGCCTGCGGGGGCCCTGTGCTTAGCTGCACATGTTTTCTGTTTCATGTTTCAGCCAATAAAGGAGAGGACTCTCCCCAGGCCACTTAACATGTATTACAGATGATTCCTTGGACAAATGGTCTCTTATCCTTCCTCTGGAAACGCAGAGCCTGAATGATCTGCAGACCTGATAGGGAGGGAGAGCTGGGCTTAGAACACCCAGAGGCTGGAGATAGGGAATCTTTCATTTACCTTTGTGACTTGGAGATACACAGCCTGACATATACATATACATCACAGTCTCGCAGCCAGGTGGGTCTGCCTTGGGGTGGATAAAGTTGCCTACCTGGAGAAGCTAACATCTGGATGGTCACACCCACGGAAGGATGCTGGGATCAGTTGGGATGGGGGCATTGGGTCACTCCTTTTCTTCATACTCCTTTCAATTTACTTTTAAAAATGTCAGCTCTTTCTGAAAATGAGCAAGGGGCAATTTTAGCAGGGTTGGAAGGGAAAATTGTTTCTGAGTGCTGTTTCATCTTCCAGACTCATCATTACCAGCCAAAGTCATATGAAATTAAACTGAGGCTTGGCTGTCCACAGCAACAAGCAGAAATATAAGACTATAATACATAAAACACAACCTCTAACAGAGAGAAAAATCTGTGCAAAGCCACAGAGCTCAGAAATAGCATTTGGTTCTTCTGCAAAACTACCACTTTTTCCCCCTGCCAGATCAAACCCTAGAGAAAACTGACTTCATTCTTGTTCCTGCCCCTTCACATGGAAAAAGAAGGGAACTGAGACATACGGAAAGCGAACTTGATGTTCTAAGAATGGAAAATACAAAGATTGAAAATTGGGGTGGGGAAATGCTATATGTAGAAGGGAGGAACTTAAAATGACGGTGACACCCGGCTGGCCTGGCAAGCTGACTTATCTCAAGAGGCACTTGCTTCCTGCAAACTGGCCATATTTTGCCCTAGGAATTCTTCACTTCATTCTAAAATAGAACTTGTAAAGAGAAGTTGGAAGTCACTTTTATGTGGTTGTTTTCTAAATATCTCTTCTGTCTGACAGATGAATCTCAAACACATTGCTCTAAGCAGCAAAAGGTTCAAAATTTATTGGATGTTTATGCAAACTTCCAAACCCTGAGTGAACTGGGGCTATCCAAGAACAGTTTGTCTGCTCCGTGGAATTTCAGCGTTTCCATTTCTGTTTAATTTTGGAGCCAAAAGTTAGGGATGTTATAGCATCAATAAGGTCACATCATGCTGGAACTTATGTCTTATTCGAGAAAAACCATTTTGGAGAGAAAGACTGGATTTCTAGTACTTGTAAAACTTGAGGAGGTGGAGTTGGACTTCAGAAATAATGTCTAGAAATTGTTCAATGTCTATTTGAATATATTGATCAGTCAGAACCTGTGTTAGTGGTTTGACGACATAACAAATGTAAATCACTCAGCACAGCCTCTGGCAAATAATAGGAATTCAATAACTAAAGGTACTGTTTTTATGAAACAATTATTTCTGCATTGACTGAAAATACATGTGGTTCCCTAAGCATTCTCATTTAACAGATGCTGTTAATTTTTCCATCTTGTAGCATGTCTTTAGTCTCTGTCTCATTTAGTAGTTTAACTCTTCATTTGATCGCCCAGGTTCGTAATAATGACTATACTAATTGCAATTCTTACGATGATTGTTCTAGGTAGATAGGTAAATATTATGAGGGACAGAGGGTGAAATATAACATGGTCATTCATAAAACAATTAAAATGTGAAAAAACTCATTCTCCCTAGGAATCAGTGAAATGCAAATTAAAACATGAACTGCTTTTTGCTTACCAACATTTTGAGGATTTAAAATGATATTTTTTAATCTTCTCAAGCACCACTAGGAAGAGCATAATTTGACAATCGATTTTTTTGTTCAGTCACGAAATTGTGTCCGACTCTTTGCAACCCCATGGACTGCAGCACACCAGGCTTCCCTGTCCTTCACTATCTCCCGGAATTTGTTCAAATTCATGTCCATAGAGTTGGTGATATCGTCCAACCATCTCACCCTCTCTTGCCCTCTTCTCCTCCTGCCTTCAATCTTTCCCAGCTTTAGGGTCTTTTCCAATGAGTCAGCTCTTTGCCAACAAGCAATGTGACAGTCTAAATGAAGTGCCATAGACCTGTTTCTATTTGTTGATGCACTTTTAAGGATTTATCCAGAACCTCTAGGAGGGAAATTGAGCACAGTGAAATATTGAAGCACAACATGTCAACTGCCATGTGTATCTTTCAGGATCTTGTCAGGAAGCAGCACGCTCAGAGTCATTTGAGGCCAGTTTAATCAAAAAGCATAGTGCAACAAACAAACAAACAAAACAACTACTTACAAAGTGTGGGCAGGGTGTGATCACAGCATGAGGCGTGGTGCAGGACTGTGGGGAAGAACCTGGAGAGGGAGGCTTCTTGCAGAGGGCCCCGGGTGGCCACCACAGAGGAATACACAACCCACCCTTATCCTTTTCCCCACTTCTGGTCTCCTGCCCACACCTCCCATTCTGAGTCCAAGCAAAGTCAATGGCAACACAGCCCTTTGACAAAGTCCATATGGGCCCAGCCTGGCCAGTGGCTCTGCAGAGACAAACAAGAAATGCCCAGCACACTTTGTTATCATTAAGAGAAAGAATAAAAATGGAAGCTAGTGTGAACGTCCAACAATTGGGAAATGAGTCAATAAAGTGGGGTATGTTTTGCTGTGGATGTTACATGGCCATTTAAAAGAACACTTTTGGAGAAACAATAGCATAGGAAACAATCTAAAGTCAACTGAAGAAAAGCAAGATAGATAATTATATATGATTCCAAATATGAAAAAAAAAATACATACATGGTGCACTGAAAAAAGACTAGAAGGAACATACCCAAACTTAAACTGTGGCTATTACTATTTGGGGGAATTAGAAATTTTCATCTTCTCTTTTGAGTTATCCAAATTTTCCAAAATTTACATGTGAAAGTGAAAGTCTCTCAGTCAGCCGACTCTTTGAGACCTCCATGGACCGTAGCCCACCAGGCTCCTCTGTCCATGGAATTCTTCAGGCAAGAATATTGGAGTGAGTTGCCATTCCTTTCTCCAGGGGATCTTCCTGACCCAGGGATTGAACCCAGGTCTTCTGCATTGCAGGCAGACTCCTTATTGTCTGAGCCACCAGGGAAGTCCTAAAATTTACATGAATGTATATTATTTATAATCAGAAAAACATTATTTAAAGTAACTGGCCTTTTGCCTTCTGTGGCTTGTAATCTAGTGGGATAGAAAGATTAATCTCTAATGAATTACAGGCAAATACAATAAAGGAACAAAGGGATAATTCACTGATTTCAGTGGGTGGGCAGAATCAGCGAAACTTCCTAGAGGGATGGCATTTAAACTGGACCTTGAGTGCATGTGTGCTAAGTCACTTCCGTTGTGTCCAATTCTTTGTGACCTTATGGACTGTAGCCTTCCAGGCTCCTCTGTCCATGGGATTCTCTAGGCAAGAATACTAGAGTGAGTTGCCATGGCTTCCTCTATAGGATCTTCCCAACCCAGGGATCGAACCTGAGTCTCTTATGTCTCCTGCATTGGCAGGTGGGTTCTTTACCACTAGCGCCACCTGGGCAGTGGATGAGCCTTGAGAGACGAAATCTATTTTGACAGGTTAAAAAATGGCCAGAGGATCACCCAGGTGAGTGAATAATGAGAACCATATGTCGAGAGCTCTGGAGGATGTGAAATATCCAGATTACAACAGTAGATGGATGATCCTAGAGCAATATGTTGACAAAATCAGAGGAACTTTTATAACATATAGACTTCTGTGTCCCTCTCTGGATCTACTGAATTGGCAGCTCTGCTGGGAGCCCAGGACAAATATTTTGAAAATGCTTCCAGGTGATTCTAAGGCACAGCCATGGCTTAGAACCACAGTGGAAAAAGGATATGAAAGTATGGTAGACCCTTGGGCAGTGGCTGCCAAGAAATCTCTAGCCATCTTCCTCCCTAAGGGGAAAGGGGTCCAGCAGCTACTTATCAGATGTGACACTGCCCCATGACTACAAATGTCTGGGCTGGGATGACCTGCCTTGGGTGCTAATGTGTAGGTGCAGATGTTGACTTTGCCATGGACAACTTTGACCTGCTCGGGGACCTGTTAGAAAAGGAAACGATGTCCAGGAAGAGGACTGAAGCTGATGTAAGGAGAAGACAAGGGACAGGAAACAGCATCCTGCTATCTTCCAGTCCTTGATTCCAGTATTTTCTGAATCCCACTGGATCATTGGCCTTGAGTTTACTGAGACCTCCTTTGCCCTTATCGTGTGTGTGTGCTGTCACTTCAGTTGTGTCCAGCTCTTTGTGACCCCATGGACTATAGCCCTCCAGGCTCCTCTGTCCATGGGATTTTCCAGGCAAGAATACTGGAGTGGATTGCCATGCCTTCCTCCAGGAGATTTTCCTGACCTAAGGATCAAACTTGTGTCTTTTTCATCTCCTGCATTGGCAGGTGAGTTCTGTACCACTGGTGCCATCTGGGAAGCCCTTATCCTTATTATAGAGCGCAGTGTTTAATGTTGGCCTGACTGGAACTGACCTTGGTTATCTGCAGAGATCAGCAGAGTGAGCCTTCTCTCCCAATACAGTAACACCGCATAGTGCCAGGTCCCAGCTGGAGTCCAGGGCGTGTGGCCGTGCTATTACCTTAACTAGCTGGGACAGTTTCCCCTGAACTGTTTTTCTCAGAACAATAGGTTTTGTGGAGTTAGTGGGCATTGTAGCACAAGCAAACAAACACATACAGAATGGAGCTATCCTTGGTCAAGTGGATTGGGACATCTCTGGATTAACAAAGTTAAACTGGTTTCAACACGATGTACACCTTAAACTTACGCCATGCATAAGTCAATTACATTTCAAGAAAGATAGATGGGGCGCTGTCAGGCTTAAATGATAAACAAATCACCAGGAGAAAAACTTAAAAAAAGTTATTTATTTTTATTAGTTTTGGTCGAGCTGGGTCTTCACTGAGACATGGGGGTTTTCTCTAGTTGTGGAGAGTAGGGGCTACTGTCTAGTGGTGGCAGGCTTGGGCTTCTCAGTGAGATGGTTTCTCTTGTTGTAGAGCACGGGCTCTAGAGCACACGGGCTTCTGTTGTGGCTTGCAGGCTCTAGAGTATGAGGTCGTAGGTTGTGGTACACCGGCTTAGTTGCTCCGTGGCACGTGAAATCTTCCTGGAGCAGGGAGCAAACCCATGTCCTCTGCATTGGCGAATTCTTATACAGTGGATTCTTATACAGCCTATCACCAGGAAGGTCCAAAACTGACTTATTTACTAGAAAACTTCTCAGAACCTTAACATGCTCTTGTGAGTTATGAATTTCCTAGAGGGACTGATTATAGGATTCAGTGTTCCCTAAATTTATTTGACTGGGGTACCCTTTTATTTCCAAAAGCATGTTTCAGCACTGATGTCTGGCCCATGAAAGCTAACTCCTTCTTCCATCATTTCTTCATTCAGTAAACATTTACTAGAGTAACAAAAATATGAACTATTTCTCAAAATGGCATGTTACGATGAGGGCATACTAGCTTCCAGGAACTGTGTGTGCACATGTGTATATTTGTGCCCGTGTGTGTGTGTATTCATGTTCACACACATATGTGTACATGTGTATGCATGGGCATATATGCCTGGAGGTGCATGTTAAGAGAGGAATAAAACAAAGGAGAGCAAAACAGAAAGAGGGATGGGTCCTTGGCTTTGATGCTCACATACAGGCTTCCAGATGCCCATTAAACAGATAGCATCTCCATCCGCAAATGGAATTACATTCTGTTGAGTGGACTCAGGCTGGTTACTCGGATTAACTTCATTGAAAAGAAATATCCAAATCATTTATCCTCCATCCATCAAATGAAGCTAGGCTGCCACAGCAGACTGTACTTATTCTCAAACCCATTTTTAATTCGTGAAAGTAACTGGCCTTTCCCGTAATCACTTTCAATTTTTTTTTCTTAAAAAACGTTGCTCAAAAGAAGTTTCCCATATTAATGATGATAATGCTTTTCTCAGAGAAAGAGATTTATTGGTCATCCCTTGAAAGCCACTACTAGGCTGAGCGTTACAAATGCTTGATCTTACTGAATTCTTCCAGCACCTTGTAAGACTGGCACTTCACTTTTTCCTTTTTACAGATAAGATAGCTCTGTGAAGGTAAGGACCTTGGGTCTGCTTTATCATTTAGAACCTCATCTATAGTTGGGCTCTGTAACATAGTTATGAATGAAAGAATATGTAAATGAGGAAACAGTCTAAGATCTGATTCAGAATCAACCAGCTTGTCAGTGTCTAAAACCGTATCTGAACGAAGATCTGTCTGATTTTAAAGGCCCAACTTGTTTCTTCCTCATCATTTTAGAAATGAACCTAATGCTTTTATATCTATCATGATCTAATTCCATAATCCGGTGTGGGGTGAGGCCACACATATAGTGTTCTCATATCCTAAATGAGGACACTGAGGCTCAGAAAAATCAAGAAATGTGTCCAAAATCACTTAGGTGATGTTAGGAGGCAGATTCAAGAACCAGTCCCAGGTCTTCTGACTCCCATCCCAGTGCACTTCCAGCTCCATCAGAGATGTTTTGAAAGTAGCTGAAGATTTTCCTGGAAGTGAGTGGTACCCAAGCTGATGCTCACATAGAAAATGCCACCCTATCCTCTCCTTAGACTCTAGAGGTCAGCTTCCACTGTCTTGGGTAACATCCATGCTGGTGGGATGTTTCCCTGTGCCCTCCATTGGAAGTGGCCAGCCCTGGACTGGCACCAGGAGATGGCTGCTTGAGAGGCTATTGCTCAGCCTTGACCCTGATTTCCATCAGGACCCTCACATCCAGAAGCACCACCCTCTCCTGGCCATTTACAACCTGAAGTCCCCAAGCTGCAAAGCCCCTTCCTCCTGAGAAACAGGCAATTGTGTTGAGACCATGCTCTGTTTTCTGATGAAAAGTGACTTTGACAGAAGATTCTTCATCAGTCTGCACCATAAACACATACGTGCACATTTCTCTGGAATACTCTCTGCCCTCCTTTGCCCTTCACAGGGGCTGGGATCTTTCCTCTCTGGGACACAGAGGGCCACGCTCAGGCTGGAAGTTCTTGATTTCCCTAGCTGATCTCTGGAGTGAAATGGGTTACCTTTTTCCTTTTATTCTTTCTGTTTTCATGTTTCCCTTAGTTCCAAATTCATAATGTTTCTCTCAGCTTCTGTCTTCATGATGCCAACATGACCATGTGAAAAATGAATAAAGCTCAGAAAATCCTGGGGCCACTCATTTCTCAACATGAGGCCAAGGAACTGGTCCTACTCAGCTCTTTCCTCATCCCTTAATGGAACAGTTATCAAGGCACCTTGGGAAGACAGATTCAGGGACTGCTAGGAGAATCTAGACAGACAAAGGTTATTCACTTATAACACATTTCCCTCTTCCGCTCTTTTGCTTTAGACTCTTGGCATCTCTCTCCTAGATAATTTGGATAAGAGGTTGTTATGGGTTGATTGCATGCCCCACAGGGCTTCCCAGGTGGCACCAGTGGTAAAGAACCCACCTGCCAATACAGGAGATGCAAGAGGCATGCATTCGGTCCCTGGGTCAGAAAGATCCCCTGGAGGAGGATATGGCAACCCACTGCAGCGTTCTTGCCTAGAGAAGCCCATGGACAGAGGAGTCTGGTGGGCTATAATCCATGGGATTGGGAATCATCAGACATGGCTGAGTGACTGAGCACACGAGTACAAAATCCGTATGTCGAAGTCTTAACCCCTAGTACTTGAGAATGTGACTGTATTTGGAGATAGGACCTTTAAAGAGGTAATTAAAATGAGGTCATATGGGTGGACCTAAACTAGTGTAAATAGTGGCCTGGTAAGAAAGAAATTAGGACACAGACATGCACAGAGGGATGGCCACCTGAGGACACAGGCAGAAGACAGCCATCTGCAAGCCACAGAGAGATCCTCAGGGGAAGTAAACAAAGTTGGCCCATTGATTTTTGACTTCCAGTTTCCAGAACTGTAAGCAAATATGTTTCTATTGTTTATGCCATCCATGCGGTATTCTGTGACAGCAGCCCCAGCACAGGAACAGATTTTAGTACAAAGAAGTAGCGTGATGCTGTAGAACAAATGCCTAAAAATGTAGAAGTGACTTTGGGTCTGAGGGTTGGGTCGAGGTTGGAAGAGTTTTGAGATTCACGTTAGAAAAGACTTAGATCACCTTGAAAAAGCTGTTGGTCATCTAATCTAACACAGTGCTTAATAACTTCAAAAAAACCACCTGACATGGGAAAGAGGAAACAGTGGGATTATGCTAAAGTTCCAGGCATTGTGTTAGATATCTGGCATAATTGCTCACATATACTTCATAATAATTCTGCAAATTAATTATATGGAGAAATTATATAATATGTATAGATAAAACATTTGTGCTTATATAAATATGAATAGAATGTAATTTATATAAATAACTATATTAACTAATATCACCATTTTCTATCTAACACAATGATAAGCAATAATAACTATAAACATATTAAGCTTTCACTGTATGCTGGACCCTGTTTTAAGATCCTTTGCCTAGATTTTTACAATAGTCCTATGAAGCAGATACCACTGGATGATAAGTGATAAAATAACATAAGAGTTATGAACACAGGCCCTGGAGCCAGACTGGGTTCAAATTGTTGTTCTCCTATTTCATTGCTTTGTGGCCTTGGGTAAGTTCCTTACCCTTTCTGAGCATCAGTTCCTCATCTATAATATGAGAAATGATTGTATGATAATAATTCCTATGCCATAGGGTTATTGGGCATACGCATGAAGAATAGGTACTTAGGCTAGAACCTGGTCAAATATGTGTCAACTATTATTATACTTATTTCAAATATGGGAAGATTGAGGCTCGGAGAAATGAATTTACGGAGTTGGTTATGTGAAAGCTTTTTTAAATGAAAGTTTTATTTTGTACACACACGCCTCTCTTTACATATTAAATTATCTTAATTATTATACATATTAATTACAATTATCTTGGTTAATTCATCATTTTTTCAAAATGAACTTCAAATTCCTTAAAATGGCCCATCTTTCAAGCCTCAAATCCTAATGTTCTCCTTGTCGCCTTCTGCTACAAACACCCCAAGAACGCATGTGCTTTCCAAGCTGTGTCTTTGTACAGACTGTTTCTGCCACCTGGAATGGTGTTCCCTCTATCCCCTGGCCAGTGCCTGGTCATTCGTCTTCAGACTCAGTTGTCATTCCCTCATTCACGCAGTTACCTGAGTATCTTCTTTGAGTAAGACACTTTTCTAGATCCTCAGTTACAATAGTGAGTAAGAAATATTCAGTGCCTTCAAAGCAGACCAGGGAGACTGACAAGCAGACCCACGGGCAGTGTGATACAGTGACGAAGGGAGCAGATGAGGAGTATCTTGTGGGGCTGGGATGTGGGTAAAATTCATGAAACTGACCTTCCCTCCCCTCGTTCTTTCTCTACGTCCATGAGATCGATGACCACACCACCAGAGAATATTTACTTGATGCTCTCTAATCGCTGTTTCCCCCTCCAATACATGGTAGATCCGTAGGAAGAGAAAATCGCCCTTTTGTGAATATAGAAGCCTGTTTCTTTGTTTCACTCTAAAGATAATGAACCAGCTCTAGACTTAGAGAGCCTTGGGACAATATACACTTACGGCCTCATGGGAAGAGGGAGGCCGATGCCTAATGAGACTGGGTCAAACTTGAGTCTCCCATTTGCCGCAAGAGAGAGACTCACTCTAAGGAGGAAGTAGTAACATTGGACAAGTGGAATGGAGGGTGTGGCAGATTGATTGCAAAAATGACCGCGATCCACCATTCCTCCTCTAGCCGTGCCCCTTGTTTGCAAACACAGATCCCTGGAGACTCAGACAGTAAAGAATCTGCCTGCAATGCAGGAGACCCAGGTTCAATCCCTGGGTCAGGAAGATACTCTGGAGAAGGGAATGGCTACCCACTCCAGTATTCTTGCCTAGAGAATTTCATAGACAGAGAAGCCTGGAGGGCTACAGTCCCTGGGGTCACAAAGAGACACAACTGAGCGACTAACACTTTCACTTGTTTGCAATGGCTTTGCAGCTTCTCCCATCCGGACTCTGTGCTGGCCTGGGAACTTGCTTTGGGCAGCAAAGCAAGTGAGAGTAACAGTGTTCCAGTTCTAAGCCTACATCTCAGGAACCCTTAAACACTTTTGCTCTCTCTTGAATCCATCCCAATGGCATGTGAACAAGACTGGGCTGGCCTAGCAGAGGAAACTGATGAGAGGTCCATGGAGGAGAGGCCATTCATCCCAAGCAGAGGCCGTCCTAGACCAGCCTAGAGCCAATCAACATCCACACATGAGAGGGCCCTGCCAAGACTGGCAGAACTGGTCCACAAATGTATGGGTGACCCCAGGCAAGACCAGAAGAACCACCCACAAGGATGCACACAACCACAAGGACGCATATCCATGTGTGAACAGTGGCAAAACCACCAAGTTCTGGAGAAACTTGCTTTACAGTATTATTGAGGAGATAGATAACTGACACAGAGGGCAAGGAAATTTTCAGTGGAAACATTTGACAAACAATTAAAGTAGAATAGAAAAAAATGGTTTGTTAATAGATTTAGGGACACTGTTTTGTTCTGATATAAAGGAGAGCAGCTCACTTTTCAGGCATGCCTTAGGATGAAATTTGAGGTTGGGCTTCTCTCAAGATATTAAAAGTCTAGATTTTGTGTTACACGATGCAAAAAGATTTTCCAATTCCCCCTCACTTAGGTAGTTTAATAACATACAACTTCCCTGATAGCTCGGCTGGTAAAGAATTCACCTGCAAGGCAGGTTTGATTCCTGGGTGGGAAGATCCCCTGGAGAAGGGATAGGCTACCCACTGCAGCATTCTTGGGCTTCCCTGGTGGTACAGCTGATAAAGAAGCCACCTGCAATTGCAGGAGACATGGGTTGGACCCCTGGGTTGGGAAGATCCCCAGGAGAAGGGAACGGTTACCCACTTCAGTATTCTGGTCTGGAAAATTCCATGGACTGTATAGTCCATGGGGTCACAGAGAGTCAGACACTGAGCAACTTTCATTTTCACTTTCTATTTGCATAGTCCCATCATTTCATGGCAAATAGAAGGGGGAAAAGTGGAGGTCATGACAGATTTTATATTCTTGGGCTCCAAAGTCACTGCAGATGGTGACTGCAACCATGAAACTAAAAGACACTTACTCCTTGGAAGAAAATTTATGACAAATCTAGACTGTGTATTAAAAAGCAGAAGCAACACTTTGCCAACAAATGTCCATATAGTCAGTTATGGTTTTTCCTGTAGTCAATGTGTGGATGACTATAAAGAAGGGCCATAATGAAGGCCGAGGGTCAAAAAATTGATGCTTTCGAGTTGTACGTGCTAGAGAAGATGTCTTAGAGTCCCTTGGACAGCAAGGAGGTAAAACCAGTCAATCCTAAAGAAAATCAACCCTGAATATTCATTGGAAGGACTGATGCTGAAGCTCCGATACTTCGGCCATCTGATGCAAAGAACTGACTCATTGAAAAAGACTCTGATGCTAGGAAAGATTGAAGACAGGAGGAGAAGGGGTGACAGAACATGAGACGGTTGGATGGTATCACGGATTCAAAGGACATGAGTTTGAGGAAACTCCAGGAGATGGTGAAGGACAGGGAAGCCTGACGTGCTGCAGTCCATGCGGTTACAAAGAATCAGACACAACTGAACAACAACAACGCCTGCACCTTATCTCCCCAAGTGTAATGGCTGCGGTTACCTACACAACCATGAAAGGATGGGTTCAATATTCCACAAGCACAGTGCAGATGCCTTCCATTTTGGAGCTGATTTTAGGAGCCTCTTTCTGCAGTGAGGACTCTGCATACTTGGACTGGTGGGCTGTAATTATAGGGGTCAGAAAGAAAGTCAGCTGGCAGCCTGCAGTGCCTGGTACCAGAAGGAAAAGGACATTCTTCTGAGCTGTCAAGACACACCCAAGGCCCATCAGCTCCTCCCAGAATCTGCCTGGGTGGGATCCAGGCTTCTCTTTGCCCCATGAACTGGGAATGGGAAAGAGAGGTGGTGGGACCCACTGGAGCACACTGTTCAATGTGGAGATAGATCTTTGACTTACTCCCAAGCTCTGCTCCCAGTCCCACCATCTGTGGCACTTACTGACTCCAAATTTGGGGTCTCAGATGTGTCCTCTGGAAGATAGTTCATGTGCCCTCAAGGCTCCCACCCTTTGGTGGAATATTCTGGGCCATAACTAACTTCTGTCTTGGCTTCATCTACTAACACACATCCATCAAATTGATGAGAAATTCTTGTTCCCAGAGAATCCTTTTCTTTACTGGAGGGTTTGTTGAGTGAGTTCTCTGGAGGATGAAAATGTGCATGCCCTCTACCACCTTGAACAAGAAGCTGCCCCTCTGGTGCTGGAAGATGTTTTGCAATGTTCTCTGTCCACACCAGCCCCACCTCCCTGCTCTTACAAGTCAAACACCAGATGCTGGTTTTCCAGGGAGCCATTGCCAACCCTAAATGACAGGTGTTTATTTTTTTAACAGTTCCCCCAGTTTACATGCCATAAAGTGATTATCTCTTTGGAAAATGGTAAATGAGTAAAATAAAGATGTAACGAGTACCATCAACTCAGTGTCCATGGGTGCCTCAAGTGTCCCAGGAACTGCTGTGGACCTTTTCATAGATGCCTTCTTGGTTAATTTTCACACAATCCAGAGAGGATGTCCCCGTCAGCTCCAATTCCTAGGTGAGGAAAGGGGAGCTTAGGAAGGCTTAAAGAGGTTAAGAACACGTCGGGGTGGCATAGCCAGGGTGCTAAGATGGGGACTGGAAACTGAGTTTTCTTTCTATAAGATTGATGCTCTACCCACCATCAGATTACTTTGTTACTTCTTTTTCTTCTCAAACCATCATTAAAAATATTGAACACTATCTAATAGTAACATTTATCTAGCACTCACCATGTAGTGGTCCCTTGATTGTATTAATTGTACACATAATATAATCTTAACTGTCCTATTATCATCCCCATATAACAGGTGAAAATCATGGAGGCACAGAGGTTGAGTAACTTTCCATAGATGACACACACAGTCTAGAGCTTGGCTTTGAACTAAGGCACTGAGCCTTCAGAGCCCTGCTCTTAACCATGGGCATGTTGTATTTTGTTACATACAGTAATAAGCAAACCACTTACACCTGGCTTATTAATAAAGACCAGCTAACCAGTGAACCTCTAATAGGTAAGTGCTTTATAATTTTACTCCATGATTCAGAATAGTAAGTGTAATCAGCTAATGAGTGCTTCTTAGGGATCTGATAAATGTTATTCCCCATTCCCTGTCTTCTATAGGTGAGGCAGAGATTCCTTCATCTGTTTATTCCAAGAACACTTAGTGAGTCCACTCAAAGAAAATGCAGCGGAAGCTGTCATTAGGTGGACGGGCCCTGTGCAATCTGAATCCTGCACAAAACGTCCACATGAGTGAGGCCGCAGCCCCACTACAGACAGTGATCTCTGTAAGTCACCCATAATTCATGCAGGGCTGTGTTGAATGGTTCACATTAGGCCAGCATCTAAAGTGGTGTGTCTAAGGAGATTTGAGTAAATTGGAGATTTATCAAAAATGTTGGAGCAATGACAAACATGAGTGTGGTTGGGTCTGTTTTTCCCTAGTCGTCATTGGCCCAGTGATTCCTGGGTTTCCTTTGACTCATAAAGTGTATTCAAGGGACAACACAGTAGGGAGCCACCAAAGCTGAGCCAGCCATAGGAAGAGGACATTCTCCTGGTATGAAGTGGGAAGTAATGGAGGCCCAGACGGTGCTATGTACCTTCCTGCCTGCGTCCTGCCCCTTCTGTCCACATCGGTGAAAAATCCCTCTGCCTATTTCGTCTTTTCCTGGTGGCCATCAGGTAGCATTAAACTAGAATTTAATATTTCCCTGGTGGCTCAACCAGTAAAGAATCTGCCTGGAACACAGGATACTTGGTTTTGATCCCTGGGTCAGAAAGATCCCCTAGAGAAGGGAAAGGCTACCTGCTCCAGTCCTGGAAAATTCTATGGACAGAGGAGCCTGGTGGGCTACAGTTCATGGGATCCCAAAGAGGCAGACACAACTGAGTGACTAACCCTTGGTTCACCCAGACCGAGACACACTCCTTCTTCTCTTGTGTGTCTGGTGAGTCATTCTAGCCATGAGTTGTCCTGGGTTGGGATCTGTTGTCACCACACTCTTTACGCACCTGCAGGAGGTGCTGATGCCTGGGGCTTAAATGCAGGGTCAGGAGGATGAAGGGTGTCATCGCTTCCTGGGTCTGGACACCGAGAGCTCTCCCAAACTCACACACCAGCATACATTGGCTTTTAAGAATCTATCACCATCTTAATAATGTGATAAATGATATCGGTAAATTAGAGGCAGCTGACAGCAGCTCAACCATAGTTGTTTTGAACCAAAAAAAAAACCACACACACAACCAACTAATTAAGGTAGTAGCAGTAGTATTGAATTATAACCCAAAGAACCCATAAGTCCATACTGATAGAAATAAATGAATGGACGAATAAGTACATAGGAGAACAGACACATCTATGCAGAAGAATCCCAAGTAGTTCATGTACATATTCCATCCTCAAAGTGTTGCCACATAGCACCTCTCCTCAGGTGCAGGCTTCACCTATAGTGGCTTTCTGCTAAGAGTGCAGTATAGAAAAAGGAAGAAAGAGTAACTTTACAGTGCAGAAGCCTGACAAACACCACTTCAACCCAGGTGTCAAGGTTATTATCAGCATTGATAACTGATATTGATAGTAAGTACCCATTTCTTTAATTTTTTAAATTTTGTATTGTGGTATAGCACATTAAGAATGTTGGGATAGTTTCAGGGGAATAGCAAAAAGGCTCAGCCATACATGTATCCCTTCTCCCCCAAACCCTGCTCCCATCCAGGCTGCCACATTACATTGAGCAGAGTTCCAAGAGCTTACAATAAGAGCTTCTTGGTTATCCACTTTAAATAAAGCAGTGTACACATGGGTGTGATGAGAATAGCACTTTACCTCTGTGGTCTTCTTTCCCCAAACCATAACCCCAGTCTAATCAAGAGAAAAACGCCAGACAAGTCCCAAGTGAGGGACATTCTACAAGTATTCGACCAGAATTCCTCAAAGTGGATAAGGTCATCTGAAACAAAGACAGTCTGAGAAATTACCTCAGCCAACAGGTACCGAAGGAGACAGGATGACTAAATGTAATGTGGATCCTGGAACAGAAAGAGGACTTTAGGTAAAAAGTAAGGGAATCTGAGCTACAGTATGGATTTCAGGTAAAAATGCATTCAAATTGGTTCATTTATTTGTGGAGAATGTACCATAATCATGTCAGATATTCAAAATAAAGGGAACTGGGTGTGACATATATGGAAGCTTTCTGGGATATCCTCAAAATAGGGTTTTTTTTTTTTAAACCTAAAACTCTTCTAAAGGAAAAAATCTGTTAAAAAAGAATAGATTGGAACATATTTAGATTTACTGAAGTTAGTAAGGATAACTATTGTTTCATGAAATGTTTTTTCCCTTAACCATAAATATATATGTAGAGGTAACCTAGGTCTTGTAAAATCCTTTTCTTACAGAGGATTGGGTAAACAAAATTTGAAAAACATTGAATTAGAGGATTTCTGTTCTCTCTAAGATGTCTTAAAAAGTATTCACTTCCAGTTGTTTAGTGAGAAGTTTCGCTGAGTTGGTAACATTTAATCAGTGTTGAATCACATCCAGGGAACCGTGCTTGGTGCTGTAGGACGTGTTGCAGATGAACAATGCACCGGGTTCCCTCTGCTAGAGACAGAAGCGGAGAAACAAATTCAGGGTCATGTGAAAGGCCAGGAACTAGAGGTTGATAAAAGCACTGTGAAAGCCCGGAGGACAAAGGAGATGGAGTTGACTCAAGGGTTATGAAAAGCTGACCAGGGGCTGACGTTTATGCTAGACTTAAACAGGAGTAAGAACCACTAATGTTTGTTCAGCGCTTCCTGTGTTGCCAGATTTTCTGTGAGAATATTACACAGATCCCCTGCTTTTATCTGCACACATCTGGCTAGTTATACCATACTTTACAGACAAGGAAACTGAAGTTAGAGAGGTGAGGGAATTGCCCAGAATGCCCGGCCAGGGAGTGGTGGGTGTGATCTGTACCTTGGAGTTGCTACCTGCCCTGTACCGCCCAGCTTTAGTGTCCTCTGGGTCTGAATAGGATTCCTGCTGCTGCTGCTAAGTCGCTTCAGTCATGTCCGACTCTGTGCGACCCCATAGACGGCAGCCCACCAAGCTCCCCCCAACCCCCGGGATCCTTCAGGCAAGAACACTGGAGTGGGTTGCCATTTCCTTCTCTAATGCATGAAAGTGAAAAGTGAAAGGGAAGTCACTTAGTCATGTCCAACTCTTCGTGACTCCATGGACTGCAGCCTACCAGGCTCCTCCGTCCATGGGATTTGCCAGGCAAGAGTACTGGAGTGGGGTGCCATTGCCTTTTCCATTAGGATTCCTACTCCCTCAGAAAGGTGTCTATTTCATTGCTTTTGCTACCACAGCCCCTCTTCCTTCTTCCTTTTCAAAACACTCCTACGTAACTTTCAGAACCCAGTTCAGTGGCTGCCTCCCTCCTCTATCTGTTCTTCATGCCCATCTTTCCCAGGANTGCCATTGCCTTTTCCATTAGGATTCCTACTCCCTCAGAAAGGTGTCTATTTCATTGCTTTTGCTACCACAGCCCCTCTTCCTTCTTCCTTTTCAAAACACTCCTACGTAACTTTCAGAACCCAGTTCAGTGGCTGCCTCCCTCCTCTATCTGTTCTTCATGCCCATCTTTCCCAGGAAAACTCATGGTTCCCTTGCTTGTATTCAAGCCTTGGTTGGACAGTCTCCTCTGCCTTCACCCCAGCCACTCCACTCGAATCACAGCCAGTCATCTTTCTCTTTGAGTTTCTGCCTCCCAGCAGAGCATCTGACACACTGCAGTTGCCCAATAAGTGAGAAGAATTTCAGGATTTCCATGAACAAATAAGGAGAGACAGAAATCCCAAGCTGAGAGTAACACGAGGAAAAAAAAAATGTGGCAAAATGAGAGTGTGGAATGGTCTGGAAGGGATGGGATGGAAGGTACGCAGATGCATGTGACAGGAGAGATGGCAATGATGCCAACCTGGGGCTGGATCATGCAGAACTGGGATGCTCTGCCCGGAAGCTAGGGCTTTATTTGTGTAGAACATGGTGAAACATGGAGGGATTTCAGAATCAAGGGACAAGATTTGAATTGAGCGACACTCTCTATTTTATTTTCTCATCTTTAAAGAAGCTGGAGGACAAGAGGAAATATGAAAATGAATATTTATCGTGTACCTATTATATTTCAGGCACTGACCTAAAACCTTTACATAAATCTCATTCATTCTCATGATAACCGAATACACCAGCTATTTCCCCTTGTTTTGAGAAGAGAAAGCTCAGACAGGTTAAGTCATTGGTCCAAGATCATGCTGAAAAAATGACAGATCTAGTATTTGAACCCAGGTTTGTCTGGCTCCAAAGCTCATTTTTTCCCACTACATCATCCTGCCTCCTTGAAAAACCCTTCTAGCCAACCCCCAACCCCCCACCCCCACC